>CAKAOH010022227.1:0-10914 GCA_916701665.1 Sebastiscus tertius
CTCATTAGTCTTTTTTTATGTCCTTAGTTCTGCTTGCTGGTTAACAGTAATCACGCTCACTTGATGTGAGCTGCATGCTTCGAGTTGAAGATGACATAAGAAAAATAGAAAATCAAAAGAAAAAGAAAAGATGACAGAAGAGGGTACAACAAGTCTGTCAGTAAGCTTCTTAGGTTGGAAAGACAAGAGGATAAGAATGAAGAAACAGCATGATTTGGTGCAATTTCCACAAATGGGTTAAGAGGTAGTGTCTAAGCAGTATGCAGTGTCTGGCAATTAACCAGTCAGTACTTGCCTGATTCAGCTACTTCAGAAATATCCACTCCTTGTTCCTTGGTCATGAAACCCAAAACAGAGAAAATGGCGAAGCCTGACACAATGCTGGTGGCACTGTTCAGCAGACACAAGTAGAAACAGTCCCTGAAAGAAAAATGAATACAGTTCCAGAAATGTGTAAGGAATTTAGCAGAAAAGGGTTCTCATCTTAGCAGCAAATGTTAAACTTGATTATTAAATGTTTTATTTCCTTCTGAAGGAATTCTTGGCTTTGTAGCGTGAAATTTCACTTAACCCCCCTCTATTATTTCATCCATTGTGTCATGATTGGTCAACCGAACCAAACTCTTTTGACTCTGCTCCAGATCTGCTCTAACTAGCTTTGTTTGAGGGCGTGCCAAAGTAGCCGCTAGGCAGGTATTATGCAAATGTGTTACTTAGTGATATCACCATGTTACGGAAGAAAGCAAGGCATTTCAGGCAGTTAAGGAGCAGTGTTTCTTCGGGACGAGTAACTCCCTTTGGTGTGGACTTTGGGCTTTGTAACTTTGCAGACCTTTACATGCACAAAAAAACTATATAACACTAAATAAAAGGGAAAAAGCATAAAAGGTCCTCTTTAACTGTTCATAAAGCAAACATAGAGCATACATTATCACCAGTGATGTGTGGCATCTTTTAACAAACTTCATTCCTAGTCATTATTACAGGCTCTACGCTTACAATTACAGTACAATTTATGGATTATTTTGACTATAGTTAAGACCAGAGGAAACGTATTGAGGGATTATCACAGACTGGTCGCTGTTTAGCCAGGATTCAAGAAACACCTCCAATATAGATGCATTTCCAGCAGGATAGTTTAGACAGATTAGGCCTGCGCTTACCTGTAACAGTCATTCTTGTAAGTGTTGTAACTCCCAAGAGATGTTAGGAATCCAAGGCCGATGGCATAGGAGAAGAAGATCTGAGTGCCAGCATCCATCCAAACCTGAAAAGGTCAAACAAATACATATGTGTATGCACATGACTGTGTAGAGGAAACAACGTAGTGGTTCTGCTCCAAAGATTGCATGTGTGTTCTGACCTGGGGATCTGAAAGACGGGAGATATCGGGGTAGAGGTAGTAAATGATCCCGTCCCTGGCCCCCGGTAGGGTAACACCACGTATGAGCAAAATCAACAGCATAGCGTAGGGGAAGGTGGCTGTGAAGAACGCTGCCTGGAAGGAAAAAAGAAACAAGGAAAGTTATGAATGAAAAGGAGCTCAATGAGCAGCTAAATCTTATAGTTTGTGGTGTAGCATCTGATTTTGAACTAATGCATTATTCAATATGAAATGTAAAACTTGCACCAGTTGGATTACTGCACTGTAATGTTTTAAAGTTTACTGTAGGTCTACGTGTGATACCTCAGACAACACGGGTCAGATTTAAATGAAACTTGGAAGCCTAAGCTTATTGGATTGTGTTAATGTGACTGTTAACTCTGGCCTCAAAGACACACCAAATCACTTTGCCCCCAGGAGCATCTCTGGCTCATATCCCCTTGATCGACAGCTCACCTTCACCTCAACCATATTATCCTGGATGCCTGACCAACATGGGGCGGGGGGTGTAGGGGGGGGTGTCTCGCTATCCTTGTGGGGAATCTGTATTGATTATGTTCCCTCCATAGGCCTAACCCTTAAAAATACCAAACTGTTACCATTACTCTAACTACAACCCAAACCTAGTTAACCCTTAAATAACGTGTAATCCTAAAATAAACTTGTCAGCTAATCTGAGAACACTAAATATCTTGATGACTATTTTCATGTCACAATGAGATACAAAACATTTATGATGGTTGTTCAGTCTTTAAGCAGCTAACCTTTCCTGTTGACTTGATGCCTTTCCAAACGCAAAAGTAGCAGATGACCCAGGTCAGGATGAGACACAAGACCAGTTCCCATCTCAAGCTACCGACCTCCTCAATACCACTAGAGATTTTCAAAACCCGGCGCCTGGTGGACAGAGAAGGGGAGCAATGGTGTGGGTGAGAGGGAGAGCAAACATTAATGACAGGTGAAAGGAGGGAAAGAATCAGAGGGAGAGTGGAAAACTGAGTGTCAGGATGAGATGGTGGATGAGTGACAGAAAAAATGGGCTAAAAAATGAATGGACCCCCCCATGTTCGTAAAACGCAACAAAAGTGCCCGCTTGCTCTAGGGTGCCCTTCCAGTAGAGAAAATGTGATAAAGTGCTCTCTAGGTGCCCCTATGGTAGAGAAAACGTGAAAAATTGCCCTCTAGGGTGCCCTTCCAGTAGAAAAAGCATGATGAAGTGCCCCTTCTAGTAGATAAAACATGATAAAGTGCACTAATGGGTGCTTCTATGGTAGATAAAACATGATAAAGTGCACTAATGGGTGCTTCTATGGTAGATAAAACATGATAAAGTGCACTAATGGGTGCCTTTATGGTAGAGAAAACATGATAAAGTGCTCTCCAGGGCGCCCTTCCAGTGGAGAAAACGTGTGACATACGCTGCCTTACATGCTAGAAAACTTTATGCATGCTGGTGCCCTCTTTATTTTGTTGGTCCCTGTCACACCAGACCAGTAGCAGACTCAGACTGTCTGAGGGTTGAGAAAAGAGAAGAGGGACTTTAGAAAGAATGGGGAAGAAAAGAAAAGAAGGAAAGAAAAAAAACAGCATTCAATTGAACTTGTTTTAAGCTGACTACAAGCTTACTGCCAGAACTCCACAACAGGGAGAGTGGTATTCAGCCTGGATGTCACGCTGAGGCTCAGATTTGGATGGCTGAGGTCCAGACATGAGTCTAGTATAAGAAAAGAAAACACTGGGAATGTAGAACTGCAGATTTTCAAATTAAAAGGTGAACTTAAAACATGCTTTGTTGCATCCCACAGATATAATATCATGCAAACTATTTATATTTTTTTTACAAAAAACGCTGCATCACCTTCTAAACAACTGTCAACTATCGACATCTCAGCTAGAAAACAAATATACTCAACATTTTTGGGTCATTTCATGAAAAATATTTTACCCCCACAGATTTCTGGAGTCCTCACCAAAAGCTGGAGGACATCCTACCTGTGTTCCATTCGTTTCCACATGTGGCCCAAGGCAAATCCGCACTGAAGGACGAGAACAGGTAAAAGAAAGCCCATGCAATGATGATAATATAGGAGGTGGCACTGAATGCGATGATCAAGTGACTGGCATAGCCCATGCCTGGAGAAAAAAAAAGAAAAGAAATAATACAAGTGAGGATGGTGCCCACTGATAATATTCTGTTGTTGCACTCAATACTGTCTGTTGCACTGTAAACAATTGCTGTTAATTTACAGCAGGATTTCAACAGTATTAACTTGTTATTGCTAAAAACAGTGCTTTACTGTTAATACAAAAGAAAACCTGTTAAATTACGCTCATAGGCCGTTTTTTAACTGAACTATAATGCATTCTTAAAAAACAGCACTTTACTACTGATCAACTGTCTAAAGTATCATCAGTAACAGCTTCAAGCAGTATTTTTTTAATTCTGGGATCTGATCTGCACATGTGAGGCTTGTACATTGTACATGATTGGAAAATCAGTGAATTAGCTCTGTTCTTCACCCACATGTTGTTATGGTTTGCATTCTGTGTTCAGCTATAGACAGACATTTTGGGAAAAGTGTCAACAAGTCTATTATAGCTTTTTCCTAACAAGTGCCTTTAATTGTATTCAATGTGACTATTCCTATGTCTGTAACCTGCTAAGTCTATTCATCTAGGCAAAAAACTATGTTTATTAAAATGTATGTAAAAAATACAACCTAAATAGTGCATTAAAACAAATCAGTAAGATAAAAGAAAGATGACAGTAGTCAGTAAATTTACTGTAAAATACTGTGAAATTAATAATAAAAAAAAACAGTTCAAGCTGTATTTTTCATTAACAGTACAAAGCTGTAAATTTCAGTGAGAGTATAATAATGTTAATTTTACAGTAACATATAGGCAACCCTGCTGCCAGTTCTTTACTGTTATTTTACTGGGAAATTCTTAACAGTGTGCTGATACAGCTGTCCTGTGCAAAAAGTAGATAATTCAGAACATATATTTTATGTTGTGACTAAAAAAAAAGCACATATTATCTGCTCCCAAACCAAATCGAGTGACAAAAATGATCAAAAAGATTTTTGGACTTTGTGCGTAATTACGCGCGCCGTTTTCATCCGCGTAAAAAATTAGAACAAGCCACTTGACAAATATGACGACATATATTTGCAAAAAAGAAAATAAAAAAAAATGTTTACCTTGGAACAGAGGACAAATCTTTCTCCAGCACGTTATACTCCCCTGGCTAGTGTATTGTCCCAAGGCAGTCTCAAGGAAGAATAAAGGGATTCCGCATGTAATCATGAACAAGATGTATGGGATGAAGAACACACCTGTAAAAAAGTAGGTCAAAAGGGTCTTTACTTCCTAATGCACCGAGAAAAAAAAGATATATTGAGTGCAGCGGTTCCTTAAAGTCGCTCACCTCCACCGTTTCTGTAGCACAGGTATGGGAACCTCCAAACGTTGCCAGGTCCGATGATGGCGCCCATCACAGTGAGGATGAACTCAGCTTTGTTACCCCAATAACCTCTTCCCTCCAACTCTGCAGGCGTCTTTGGCTGTCCGCTTGGCACCGAAACTGTGCAGGTGCCTCCATTTCCCTTCATGGCCATCTTTTCCCTCTTCATATCACTTTCTGTGCCCATATATAAGACACTCACTGCCAGACAGACAGACAAGACTGCGCAGCGTGTGATGCACCAAGTGGAACTGAGGTTGGTGTTTTGCTTGCAGCACCATTTATTTACGTTGCGCATGCATACGTAGATGTGCATTGGGTTGAGTTTGAGGAGGAGGGTGTCAAAGGAATCTTAAAAAACATATAGATCGACTGTTCCGCCTTAATTCATCATGACGTCAAAAGTAAAACCAATAATATCTGGTGGAGTTGAGAACTTCATTGCACAAAATAAAGAACTGTTTTGTTATGTATGTAAACATATCACATAGGAAGTGATATGGTTAAATTCAAACATGAGTGGCAGCTGCAAAACAGGCACACTGTTAAGAATTTCCCAGTCAAATAACAGTAAAGAACTGGCAGCAGGGTTGCCTTTATGTTACTGTAAAATTAACATTATTATACTGTCGCTGAAATTTACAGCTTTGTACTGTTAATGAAAAATACAGTTTGAACTGTTTTTTTTTATTAATTTCACAGTATTTTACAGTTAATTTACTGTTTAAAGATACATTATATAGCTGTTTTTCATCTTTCTTTTATCTTACTGATTTGTTTTAATGCACTATTTAGGTTGTATTTCTTTACATACATTTTAATAAACATTATTTTTTGCCTAGATAAATAGACATAGGAATAGTCACACTAAATACAATTAAAGAAACTTGTTAGGAAAAAGGCTATAATAGACTTGTTGACACTTTTCCCAAAAAGTCTGTCTATAGCTGAGCACAGAATGCAAACCAGAACAACATGTGAGTGAAGAACAATAAAGCTCATTCACTGATTTTATAATCATGTACAATGTACAAGCCTCACATGTGCAGATTAGGTCCCAGAATTAAAAAAATACTGCATGAAACTGTTACTGATGATACTTTAGACAGTTGATCAGCAGTAAAGTGCTGTTTTTTAAGAATGCATTATAAAAACAGCCTATGAGCGTAATTTAACAGGTTTCCTTTTGTATTAACAGTAAAGCACTGTTTTTAGCAATAACAGGTTAATACTGTTGAAATCCTGCTGTAAATTAACAGCAATTGTTTACAGTGCATCCACCCAAAAACGTGATCTGCAGCCTCATTTTAGGTCCTCTGTCACTTGTGAACAAAAACACATTAACACTAAAGGGTAACTCATTAATAGGGACAACAATTTCTGAGATTTTGAGCCAGAGCTTAGAGGCAAGCTGCTCACGGGCTGCAATGTAATCCTATTGGGGCAAGCAGGCAGCGTCATTTACGTTCACTAAAAGTGCTTGTTTTGCCATGACAGGTCATGGTTGTTGTGTCAGGCTCTGATTGTTATAATAAGTGTCTGACATTATGGAAAGGAGGTCATTCTGATTCCCTGATTTTGTGCCTCGTCGTCTTCTTGCTTGTGACCTGGAAAGCGCTCCGTCTTGAAGGACGTCCCAATTCCAAAAATGCATCACGAGGAGCAAGTATTGCGGATCGAGGAGGCTTGCCTATAGACTGTATATAAGACGTGGACGACGACACCCATTGGTTTAAGGACTGCTGTTTTGAAGCCTTGAGTTCAGCATTGTTAGCCATCAACATCTTGGTGTTTTGCAACCAGAAGTGACACGATAGGGTGGAGATAAGTACAACCGAATGTTGAATAAGACGTTTTCAGGTGACTAAAAAGGTTGTAATTAACTTTCATGAACTGAAAACACATTGTGAAAGGGTTAAAGTTCTGAGATGAAAACAAGGACAACACCCAGACCAGACAATGCCGTGGTAGCGACCTGTCAATCAGCTAAGCTAAGCTAGCCATGACCTAAAGCATCCCCTGCCTTATGGTCTAGTTTACTCTAAATGAATGTAGGCTACAACTGCTACAATTGTGAGAGGATGTTTACAATTGCAAACAGCTGTCAAACGTCAATTTATATACATATACTGTATATACATACATACATACATATATACATATAAATTATATAGCATATTGGGAAATGAGCCGGGCAGAGTTTGTTCTGTTGGAGTACAGAGAGTGTAGCTTAATGTGATCTATAATATTTTCAGTGTCATAGCTGAATATTTAGATGATATTGACAATGTGGATGAGGTCTTTGAATACGATGGCCGCCCGTATTTATTTGAGCAAGAGTATACGGATATTCATATTTCACAAGACTTCTCCTTCAGCAGGACTTGGACACAATAATAAACAGACCGGATCAAGCGAAAACATTTAATTTCTCTCTAGGATCCTTTCCATAATGTTGTCAGACACTTAATAATAACAGTCTGACCCTGTCAGTGGCAAAAACAACCAATTTTAGTGAACGTAACGTTACATTGACGCTGCTCACTTACTCTCTTGCTGCTTGTTTTGCGGCTGCCCGTTTCTCCTTCAATACCGGACCAATTTCAAAAATTGTTGTCCCCCATTAGTCACTTAGACACAAAAACATGGGAAAATAGGATCCAGGTTGAAACATATGGTTAAACAAGGAGACAGGGCAAACAGGCGTGTGCATTTATAGTGTTTTTTCCAGGATTCAAGATAAATACAACATGTGCTCCTCAACCACAACAAGTAGAGAGAGGTAGTGAAGGAAGTTACATCATTGTGTTGTCTGCCATACTTCTAGTCAGACAACACTACCAAGTGTTTCAGTTCAGTATCCTAAAAATGGGAAGAGAATCACCCAGATAAACACACTATTTAAGGCTGAGAGGAAATAATGACGCCTGCTCCTGTAAATAGGTATTATCTGAATAGTCTATAGATGTTTATTGTATGAATGTCTTTGTGTTTTTGTATCCAGAGGAATCTGAGTTCAGGCCACTGAACGAGCAAACCCTCACAGTTCTGGGACCGACCATTAGATGACACTATACCTCTCACTCAGTTTGTCCTGCATCATCCACACAGGTCACTGCAACTCATGCTGTTGTACAGTACAAAGAGCACATATGAACAATTCAATCAAACTCTTTATTGTGATGCAAATCATGTTGTAATGAGAAAGATTGTAAAAAAAGAATACGAATTTGGGGTTAATCCTGAAAGTAATATATTTATTAACCCTCATCTTTCCAACATATTTAACATACAAAAACCTAGGTTCCTGGGGACCCAAGAAACAAACATCACAGCAAAATGTTAACGTATTTCTTCTCAAAGCATTATTAGTTATGTAATTAATGTCATCTGAATGAAAAAAAACAGATTATTATTATTATTTTAGGAAAGTTACAGTTAATTTTAATATCGTGTGAAATGAAAATAGACAGAACACATGAGGAAATCTGAGTCTGTCTCCTTCAAAATGACCGACTCCCCTGATAGTGCCAAATACTTTAAATTAGGACCCATAGCAAACATGAATTCAATAAATAGTTCCATCTATTAAAACAGCATCTAGGCGGAATTGGGTGTTTTGGACTCGGGTGCCCCGGGATCCCAATACATTGGTAATTTTAAAAAGCACTCATATGAAGTCATTAGGAACAAATTGATTGACAAAGGAGACTGTAGTTGATAGGATTAAGGTTAAACCTGTACGCTATGGAAGATACACAAACCGATTGCGGCACTTGCAATTGTTTGCTCTGCATCTGCCACAAGGTATGCATTTTTACACATAGCAACAAACATTAGACATTGTGATCAAGTACAGCCATTGAATATACAAAATGCAAAAACTGTATAATCCCATCCTCGTCCTATCACTTTATTATATTCAGTACACTGCAGTTCTCCAAGGAACATTTTCATAATGTTACAGTGACAATCCTCTACAAGTGCTAACGAATTTGCTTTATAGGTATTAGAGTCAAATGCAACACATAGTCTGCACCATGTGGTTTGCACATGTACTCTACAGCCTATACAACATACATTATGTAATATCATAAAACTACATTAGCGTTGATCTCACTCCACTTAGAGATGAGGCTCCTGCTGATGCAGAGTGCAGTCAAACACTATTGATGGTGGGGCGTTAACTTATTACCAATATATGGAAAACACCCCCTGTTGTTGGTGAGTGGATTACTGAGGTTGGACAAATATAGAAGCATTTGAAAAAAAATGTCTTTTAAGTTATTTAAATGGTTATTATGTCACAAGGCAAGAATGAGAATAATTCTAATGGGCCCTAGTGATGGAAACCAATAGGATCCTCTCTTCTTGAAGAGTATACTTCATTAAATTATTTATTGATAAATCCACTTTGAGGTAGAGAGAGAGATTATTTTGTCTCCAACCTACAGTAGTCTACTGTTCAAAAGTTTGGAATGGCCTGCCACAAAATCTTGATTGTGTTCAGTCAGATGACAGAGAGGAATACTCTATTTTTTTTTTATTTCATGCTTTTGGGTTGTAAAACGTCCTCTTTACAAATAGATAGATATAGATAGATAGTTATTTTGTTTGAGGGATTTGCAAAAAAGTCTTGTTTTGTACATGGAGAACAAAACACTGTACTATATCTGAGTAACAGTTCTATAAGAATCAGCAGTCATTGGTAAAATAAAGATTTAAATAGGAAAAAGTTCCTGTTTCAGGGTCAAATGCACTATAAGGTCTATAACAAGCTGGAGGCTGGAGGCGTGTTGCTTGAGCAAAGCTGTTTTTCAAACTTCACAACAGAAAAAGAAGGTTAGTCTAGGAGGGTTAGCACTATTGGAACTGGATCAGGGATTATCAGATGAATATATCAGCTGTTTAAACCTATTCAGTCTAACCCCTGAGTACACTGCAGTGGGCCCAAAAAAACTCCCTCCCAAAATATTTATCATATTTCCAATTGCACCGTTGGAATTAATGTATCGAAGGTCATTTTCGCTTTTCTGGTCTGGAAAACAAATTCAAAATCAAAGTTCCAACATTTTTGCAGAAATAACTGCTGCAGCTCCTCCAGACCAACAGAGGTTTTCCGTGTCTTGTGAAGTAACAGGGCTCCGCAGCGAGTTACTTTATCGTCTCCGACCGGGTGCCGGTGTCTCCCTCCGGCCGCGGTCGGGAGGCTGAAGCAGGAAAAGCCAACACTAGGATCAGCAGTGATTCATGGAGAGACCTTCGTCTGGTCAGCTAACATTACTGCCAGGCAGGTGAAATATAGAGTGACATTGTGGTTTTAGCTGATGTGTGTCGTCTCACTGTTTTGACGGATACTCGCTCACATTCACATAGCGCGTGCACACGAGTGAGCATGAGCAACAGGACGCTGACTTTCGTTGACTTAACGGCCACAGGTGTCGCTGTTACAACCAATTTCTGATTCTTACAAACAGTCCCTTTAATGAATTAATATTTGATTCGTTCCAACGTTTCCCCTTTAACTATTTCAAATGTAAATAATACAATTTAGTGTCTAAATTATAATGTTTTTTTATCTCACTTAAAATAGCCATTATTGAAAGGAAAGAAGAAAAAACATCAATTTAAACGAAGAGGTGGATGGATGGATGTGTGTAAAAATAATCTGAATTATTTGAATAAAACTAGGCTGCATCATGCAACTACACCATTATAATGAAAGAACATGAAACAAATTGTTGCAAACAAAATCATTAGAAAATAAAATATAATAATATAATATATATAAAAATATAAATAGATGATACAAAATAAAAATATAATAATAAAATCTTATTTTAACAATTTATTTAATATATTAATATTTGACAACGTTTCCCCTTTAATATTTGCAGAACTTAATAATAAACGTTCTATGGACTGTAACAGGGACGTTATTATGGTGCTGTATGCGCGTTTTCCTGTGAGGTGGATGGATGGATGTGTGTAAAAATAATGTGAATTATTTGAACAAAACTAGACATACATCAGGCAACTACACCATTATAATGAAAGAACATGA
>CAKAOH010022227.1:10934-44118 GCA_916701665.1 Sebastiscus tertius
GTTCCAACGTTTCCCCTTTAACTATTTCAAATGTAAATAATACAATTTAGTGTCTAAATTATAATGTTTTTTTTTATCTCACTTAAAATAGCCATTATTGAAAGGAAAGAAGAAAAAAACATCAATTTAAACGAAGAGGTGGATGGATGGATGTGTGTAAAAATAATGTGAATTATTTGAACAAAACTAGACATACATCAGGCAACTACACCATTATAATGAAAGAACATGAAACAAATTGTTGCAAACAAAATCATTAGAAAATAAAATATAATAATATAATATAATAGAAAAAATATAAATATATAATAAAAAATAAAAATATAATATTAAAATCTTATTTTAACAATTTATTTAATATATTAATATTCGACAATATTTCTCCTTTAATATTTGCAGAACTTAATAATAAAGGTT
This sequence comes from Sebastiscus tertius, assembly GCA_916701665.1. Lineage (NCBI taxonomy): Eukaryota > Metazoa > Chordata > Actinopteri > Perciformes > Sebastidae > Sebastiscus > Sebastiscus tertius. The sequence continues at coordinate 11,352 of CAKAOH010022227.1, forward strand.
ATATGGACAGTTACAGGGATGTTATTATGGTGCTGAATGAGGATTTCCTGTGAGGTGGATGGATGGATGTGTGCTGTGTGCTGGACTGGTGGACTGCGGCGGTGCTGGAAACCAGTGAGCTCATTGTGGCTGCATGGAGAGGAAGAGGAGGAGGAGGGCGGGGCTCCCAGCATCATCACCACCGGCCATCACTGCTTCATTGTACGGAGGCTGCTGCTGCTGCTGATGCTGACACCATAGCGGACGATCTTTTTTCCCCTCCGAAAAAAGGAGCATGTCATGGACACGGTTTCACTCAGATTAGGACTCCTCACATGACGGGAATCGATCTGGATTCGCGGTAAGGAGATCTGTGTGTAAATGTTGCTGTTGTTGGCTTTAACACCGTCTGAAACTGGGGAGTTGCTGCTGGGGACTATAGCAGGGCCTGCTGGTTTCAGTGGATCATCTTTCATCATTTTTTAATGTCACTGAACCAAAAAAGGAAAAAAAAAACACTGCAGCAATAAGTAGCATTAAAAGAATATAAAAAAGCGTGCGTAATTTGCGCGTCGGCTCAGCCTGCATGATGGGAAGTGGCACAGCTCGGCCTCCAACTAGCAAGATGACGAGGATCGAGCTTGTGTGGGGATTTTTCATCGCCATGCAGGGCCCCTCTTCTTACACACGACGGATGCTCACGCTGCATCGAGCATCATCTCTGTGTATTTCTGGATAGGCTTTTTTTTTTGGGTACTACTTGTTGTACAGAGACGCTCTCCAGATGTTGGTGATCAGGTAAAACCAGATGTGCATTGGTTTCCTTAGGCCTGTGCATTGTAATGTGCATTTGACAGGTCATCACACATTCCTGGCTATATGTTTTGAAAGGATGCTGCAGTGATGTTGCAAGAGGATGCTCTATAAGTCCACTCAGTGATGGAGGCTGGCAGGGCCTCCATCCAGACTCCACACTGAGGCTCACAGGGTGTTCAGCCTGCAGCCTGAGGGTGTTACACTGGCCTGGTTTAACACACATCACCCCTGCTGGGAGGGCATTTGTCACACTATTATTTTTTTTCCAGGGTCAGCACAGACTAGTGACTGCCCTCAAGTTAATAGTTTATGGATTGACTTGCAAAGGGAGAGAGGCCGTTCAATAGCACACGTTGATGGAGCAAGAGGATGCAATTAAATATGACCAGTATAAAGTTAGATTAATCAATTTTTAAAGGGAATGTGAGCTGAGGCAGTATATATATAGCAATGTATCTCTGCCTTTTCATTGGAGCTGTTGTATTAATAGTGCCACATTTGGAATAGGACATTTACCTCTGTGATGCTCGGGGCCAGATGAGCAGAGGTGAAAGTGTTATGTTAATTCTGTATCTACCTGCCATCAAGTCTTGTAACAAGACTTGATGGCAGGTAGATACAGAATTGCTGCATGTTGTCATATGATTTCATAGATATATTCCCCTTCATGTGTTATGGTGCATGTCCACAGCCTCCGTTCTTTCCACGCTTCCCATTCATTGTCTATATAAGCAGCCGTGCAATGCATTCTGTTAGCGTGGCGGTGCGATTCGAGAGACAGACCGTCACGTTGCCTGCTCCTTATTTGAATAAAGTTGAGGTCTAGGCTACTTTATGCAAATCACGCGCGTCCAACATGACTTGTCGCCTCCGGAAACTCTCTCGGAAACATTTAAACTAAGCGTTGTTGATCCAAAATAAAGACAGATTCAACAACTGCGTGGCGTATTTCTTGCATAAAATATTTTCAGAAACACATTTCGGTGAATTTTTGTGATTCCAAACGAGCCGCCATGTTGTTTGCATTCGTCCAATCAGGTGCTGAGTGCCTTGTGTCTAGTGGCAGCCCTCGCGATAAAAAAGTCCCACACGTACCATTACTGCTCATCCACCATCAGTGGATGATCTCATTCATGTAATCAGCTGTTAACATGATTTAGTTTGCGTTGGTTCAAGAGGACTGAACTTCCTAGAAATGCATCTACACTTTTCATAATAACACAGAACTAATAATTTATTGCAGTGATGAAAAAAATCGACCTTGTCGTGTCGTCTTATTGACAGAATAAGAAACCAACAAGATAAGGAAGGTAGATTTGTGGTCTTTTTGTTCACTTATAGCCAAATAGCATCGAACACTCTCTGCCCACACACTGCGCTCGAGATCATAACCACATATGATGGATGATACTTGCTGTCTTTATGTTTATACTTTTTAAACAGAAAACACATTTAATATTGCGATATTTACTGGCAATTACATACAATACAGCTAACAGCAAGTAGACTAAACTATCAGGCGATTTCCCTCCAGCCAGCTGTCACCTTATTTAGGATTTTGTAATGACATGAGGAGGGATCGTACGGTATAGATAACTCCTCATTTCAACTTCACAAATCAGCTGTTCCTCGTCGATTGCTGCGCTTTCAAAGCAAGCTACAGGAATAAGTAGAAACAGCCTGCTTCAAACAGGGAGTCCGATAACATTTTAGATCACAACGACACGCTGCACAGTGCTGCGTTGCTCGCGGACAGTTAGGACATTCCAGTAGAAAACAATGCAATCAAACTGAATTTGGCGCTTAAGCTCGCTCTCATCGCGTTCTGGTTGGAGGGTGTAATATGGCTGCACGCATCCCAAAACATTAGACCTCTCTTCGTTGTACACATTACATTCCCTCTAGATTTTTTTTTTTGTGAACCACCAACCTTAAAGTTGAAACTGCGCCTATACTTTCCTGTACTTTTTCCGGAATTAGTAGAGCTCTGTTCATGTTGGTATTTCAAGCTGAGACAGATGGATTAGACATCATTTTTGTTTTGCCTGAACTAAGAAGCAGTAATGCAAAAACAAGCAGGAGAGTTCTGCTTTGAACCAACTTATGTCACAACCAGACCCCAGACTTATTGAACATTGAGTTATTCATTGACATCGGGACAGTGTAGGCATCAGTCTGACTAACTTTTGCTGACTCGACTGCTTAAACACAAATCAGAACATCCCAGTAGCTCTGATGGATTACATAAACAGGACCCCATTTTAATCGTAACGCTGATTAATCACTGATGCTTACTACCATTTGTACTCTGACACCTCTACCTAATTGGACGCGATGCAAACGAGCCAGCAAGCGAGCGAACATCAGATTGTTTGACGTGTCGCTCGTTTGAAAAATTTCTCGCCCTGGCTGCGAAGTTTCACGCACTTCCAACCTCTTTTCACTGGTCATAATCCACGCTGACAGTTAATAAATATCGAGCTGTCTATGTAATAGAGAGTGACATTGCTCATAGTATGTCTGGACAATTCCTTTTTTTTTGTTTGCGCTCCATTTGTCAGAGTTTGCTCGCTCGCTGTATGTTAGGAAGAGGTGTTAGATGCCTTTGGAACTATTTATATTCTAAAACCTTTCAACCTAAATACTTTAGACATGTTTCATACTGATAAAGAGAAACCCATTTCAATTTGAATCAGGTTAAAATAAGATTAGATAATACTTTATTAGTCCCACAGCGGGGAAATTTGCGATGTGGTGATTCCACAGCGAGCGCTAAGCGTAGTGTACCTAGAGTCGGTTGTGGCTCACCACCATGGAGGAAATTCGTAGAGTTCCCACAAGCGGATCCTCCCACACTGAGCGGGATGAAAATGCACTGTTGGGATGCACTGGATTTTAAGCACAAATCAAAATGAAAGGGTCATTGTTGGAAGCCAAAATCGCAATTGATATTGAAATTCGATTAATTGCACAGCTGTAATTTATACATATGCCTAAATTCTAAGTAATTGATCCTAAATACTTTCAGAAAATTAACAGTAGCAAGACTGACATAGTCCTAATGAATATTTAAACTTACCACTCTAAAGCTGTTTGTGTTTCAACTTAAAAAATGATGAACTTATTGCTGTGTGTTCTAATCATAGAGTTTCTATTGGCCCAAAGCTGACATGGGTGGGAGTAGTGGACACAATATGCTTGTTTTATTGACGCAAATAGTCCCCGTCTGTAGAGTTGCCACGGACCCCTGGGGGTCCCCGGACCTGTCTTTGAGAATCATTGCTGTAATGCACTTACTGTACTTACTTCAAATCACGTGCAGACCATGAAGCAAATGTGGACGTAAACCATTTTGATGCACTTTCCTGCATATTTTTCTCCAGCATTAGAGCTCTCTTTGTTGCTAGTTTGACCTCAGGCAGATGGATTAGAAGTCATTTTTTGGCTTGAGCTAAGAAGCAGACAAACATAATCCAAAAACAAGCAGGAGAGGGATGATTGACTCCAGCTGATGCGATGACACTTTGAACCAACTTACGTCACAACCAGACCCCAGACTGATTAAACTTAAGTTGCTCATTGACATTGGGGCTCCGCTGGCATCAGCCTGACTAACTTTTGCCCACTCGAGTTGCACAACGTGGATTAGTAAAAAGGAAAATAGCCCAGAAATGTACGTTTTTGTGCCTGTTGGTCGAGCAGTTATGAACAAATACACGTGAAAATGACTAAAGAGATCTGTGTGGTATTAGGGAAGAGTAGGCAATTGCAGTCAGCTCTCATTCTATGTTAATATGATCATTTTTGATAAAGTCAAAGGTTGGTGTAAAGCAAAAATGTTATCTATGCATCATGTAGCGGACTTATTATCTTTACGTAATATCTGTTCATTTTTATGTAATAAATCAAATGCATCAATCATAACCAGATTACATATTAAGAGATTATTTGACTTTGGGCTTTTTCCTCAACATTTGGCATTTGGTTGCATTTGGCAACCCTAGTCTGCGGGCCACATTTGTTGAAGTCAAAATGACTAAATTAATTATGATTTAATTACCTTAAGATTTAACAGTAACTGATTTTTGTTTTTTTTTATCCTGCTGATCAATTCTGACCAACATCTTGTCAACTGGTCCACTACAGAGCTACTTATGTCTTGCCTGGCTGGTATCCTCAACACAGTTCTGGAGGGCTTATAGAAGCTCCAAATATGATCCCCAAAAGCTTATCTTATCCTTTAATACTAACCCCAACCCAAGGCAAAGTATGTCTCGTACAATAGTTTGAGTGGGTAGTGGGTGACAGATGGTAGGTCCTGATATAGAACATGTTGGCTCTTGGTTGAAAGATTTATTTTGGAAATGAAAAACTACAGAACCCAGTAGCCTCTTGATTAGGAGCAGCAAGGAAGATGCTCACTTACGTCTAATCTCCGCTCTTAAATGCTCCCAAATGAATATGAAGTGACCATTTCTAAATATTAATAGCCTAATATTGATGCACAGTAGCTGGCTCTTTCATTTCTCTTATGACTTATGATAAAATTGAATGCTAGTGAACAAGTCAGATTTGGCAAAACTGATATTGCTAAATATAGCTTTGGCTTACAGTCCAAATTATCATGGAAAAGATTGGACGTCTTTCAAAACAAGCAAAAGTCTGTCTTTAAAGGTCCAGTGTGTAGGATTTTGTGGCATCTAATGACGTGGTTGCAGATTGCAACCAAATAATAACCAGTTTTGCACTCTGTGGCTCATGTTGCCGCAGTTTGTCCGAGAACTACGGTGGCCTTCAAGTAACGTAAAAATGTGAAAGTCTTTCTCTAGAGCTAGTGTTTGGTTTGTTTATTCTGTACAACATAGCGGACTCCATGAAGAGGACCCGCTCCGAAAATACAACGATTCTTAGTTTCAAGTGATTGTACACTAATGAAAACATTTCTGCTAATAGATCCCAGGAAATGTTACACACTGTTCCTTTAAGACCCAACAGAAATGCCTACATGGCTTTTTACCGTAAGAGCCCAGAGGGCCATCAGACTAAAGCTGACAAGCAGCAGCAAGGCTTGCATTTTCTGTGAGTATCCTCCTAGTATATTCTCTGTCTGGAAAATCCAGCGCCAACACCCAGAATTGATGTCTGAGGAGTCAAAAGTGGGTCATGGTGCCAGTGTGCTTCATGTGAAAGAGAATTATGATTCCACTCTGCAGCTCCATTGTGCTTTTCAGTATCTTTTAGCTAATTGTTACTAATTGCACCGACTGCAAATTCACTGTATGGTTCAGTTATATTTCCCCCAAAACAGAACTAAAAGGCCTGGTTATTATTGGACTTCTATTTGTCAGGTGTACAGCAGTAAAATGTCTCCAATTGAATGCTAATGTTGCTTTAAAGAATCACCCCCCCACATCATTTTTTATGGATTTGACCCAGTGTTCTTTGTGAATTAGCTGCATGTTTTGTACCAGTAAATCCTTGCTGTTGGACTGCTTGTCTCAGCATGAGTGGAAGGACACATTGCTCATTGCAAATTGTATTTTTCAAATGTAATTTTTTGGCCATTTGTGTGCTACAAAACAAATGTCATCTCCAGCTAACTAAGTTATACCAAGCATAAAGAGACAAGTGTGTAAATCATCATAGTTCAACATTCAAAATGAATGCATTATTTGGCACAACTTTCCATTTTAGGGTAATTTACTTAAAGGGATGCCAGTGTGGTGCAGTATCTGCTCGAACTGCTCACTGCTTCTTAGAAGAATATCGTAACCAGCTTTTACAAGATCTAGTTCTTTAAGCTATTTCTGGCAAGGCAGTAGCAATTTCTTGTGTCGGTGTCATTCTCCGAGATTTCTTCGAAGTCCACATAAATCGGTCTTCAGTTTTACCAGATGGTGCCATTTCTTGTCGGAGAAGCTAGTACTGCACACTGTAGCTACCGGGAGTGTTGTGTAAGGTAACAGGTTTCTTCTTTTTGATATAGTTTCTCATTTCTTAAATCCTGCATTGATGTTGACCCATGATGCTGCTTTTGGTTTTGTGTTAACTACTACACGTTGAGTACTATAATGCCAGCCTGTCTTCATGCTAAGTTAGGAATATGGTACTTTTTTCCTAAATTAGTGCCATCAACAATTCACTCTGTCTTTCTCTTTTGGTCCAGAGATTGTTGTTGTATTTGTTGTAAAGATTTAGCTGCTAAATGATTTGCAACCTCTCAGCTATTTCTAAACTTTACAGGAAGATAAGGTCTATTGAAATACTGTAGATTGATGGGAGTTTGTATGTCCTATGATATGGTGTCAGTGAGATGAAGATCGCAAAGCACAATATTGCAGTGTGACTAAGATGCCTCTAAGGTTGATCAAGCTCAGTTTGAAGCCTGTTAAATATTACCTGCTATGTAACAAACCAGTTGCTTAAAATCTTTTCTTTAAGCAGGAGAAATCTCCTGCTTTAACTTCCTGTGTTTAAATATTAAAGCTATTCACACGCACAGTGTGACGTGTGAAAAGAGGGGAGTGTAAGAAAATTGCTTGCATACAGTATACTAGAGCTGCAACTATTGATCGATAAGTTGTCAAATTAGATTAATCTGCAACTATTTTGATAATTGATAAATCGGTTTGTGTAATTTTTTACGAAGAAAACGTCAAAAATCTCTGATTCCAGCTTCTTAAATGTGAATATTTTCTGGTTTCTTTACTCCTCTATGACAGTAAACTGAATATCTTTGAGTTGTGGACAAAACAAGATATTTGAGGACGTCATCTTGGGCTTTGGGAAACACTAAGCGACATTTTTCACCATTTTCTGCCATTTTATAGACCAACAACTAATCAATAATGAAGAAAATAATCAACAATGAAAATAACCATTAGTTGCACCCCTACAGTACACCTGTGAGAAATAGAAATGAAGGAGTCCTGCTGTTTGTTAAACTCAACAACAAAAGGGCCAACGCAGTGAAACTAACCTTTATTCTAACCCTAAACTCAGATATGTGTCCACAGAGCAGAGTGATAAATAGTGAAAGTAATACATTTAAAATAGAAATGGAAGTCAAAATGGGTTAGACAGTTAAGGCAACATCCGGTGCATGGCCCCGGTATGGCCCGTGATGCCTGTCTGTGGCTGTGTTATGTTCTTTTGACTAGCCAGCGGATTAGTTCTCAGAGCAGTCTGAAAATAGAATATGACAGTAATCAGATTGACTTCAAATTCACATCTAGTCTCTCCCTTCAGAACAGTACCTGGCTGCTGTGGACGGTTTGTAGGTTAATACAGCATTAGTAGTCATGGTGAGTTGTGGTCGGCTTCGCATGATGGTGGTGTATTAAATGGTTATAGATGAATCATCACTTTTTTTCAACCTATGAGAACTAGTTTTTGTACATTGTTGCTTAGCTTGAAAATGCAATAATAACAACAAAATATAATATGACTGCGACTATCGATTACTTTCCTCATTCTTTAATCTTCCGGTTACTTTCTCAATCGATTAATTGTTTATAAAATGAAAGAAAACAGTGAGTCCAAGGTGACGTCTTTAAATGTGTTAATTTGTTGACCAACAGTCCAAAACACAAAAATATTCAGTTGACAATGACATAAAAAATGGGGAAAAGAAAAAACACCCTCATATTGGAGAAGCTAGAACCAGAGAATGATGGGTACGCGTCAGCCTCCCGCGATTGCAAAAACACACACTTCATGCTTTTAATATCTTTTAATATATTTTTGGACACTTTTGAAAAATAATAAAAGTAATTTCATGTACTTATTTATCTAATGCCAACTCTTTAACGTTACTGTTTTGGTGAATGAGATTTCTGGCAGACATATTGACTCCTCTCTAGTCAGAAGCTGTGTTATTAGGTGGTGAACCGTGCGCAAAGCTTTTTGTTTTCCACCCAAGGCCTTGGACTACAAATATGAGAAAGAAAGACCCTCTCCAACCCGGTCTCACAGGAAGGCGTATGAATAGCACGACATTACACGGACATTCAGCGTGTCATGAGGACGCATTTTAGCCTTTTCACATGTTCGGCATGCAACAAAACTATGGTTACATCTGCAGTCCGCAGAGAAAAACAACAAAACCGCTTAGTTAGGTTTAGGAAAATGGTTGGGCTTAAAATAAGTACGTAAAGTATGTAAAATACGTACGTGTCACAAACATCACTAAAAAACGTGACAATCGTCTCTAACGCAAATTACAAAACACCGGTCTCAAACACTCTTGGTTGAGAGTCTTGTGTTTGTTGGACCCGTCCACCTCCCAACCTGCCCGCCATAAGTGGTCTTCCTCACTATTTATTCTACGTCACTAGCTCTGAGCGTAGCATATTTACACGGATAACTTTACATTGGACTCAGTACAGACTACATGGCGTACAAATGACAGACCAAAAGCAAGAAAGGCGTTCGTATTGCACGCTAAATGCCTTGCACATTACCGTGTCATTCATACGCCTTTTTCACGCTGTAGCTTTTAACATATTATTTCCTCTATTGTTGTTCATTTTCTGTATTCATTTTTAATTATATAAAATAAAATATAACATTTTTTTATATTATAAAAAATAATATATATTTTTTTATATATTATTTTATATTTAGTTCAACATATTCTAAACCTCCAAAAGTTATCCAATATCCTCCAATATCTGACAGTTTATACAGTAGGCTAAATGATAAAGGAATACTTCACCCTCAAAATGACCATTTGTATATCAATTACTCACCCCGTGTTACCTTGAATTCTTGAAGAAAACTTTGTCTATCTCGCATGCCTCCCCGGTGAACAGAGAATCCGAAAACGGAGTAAATCCTTTATCAATTGAAGTAAATGGAGAAACAGCAAAACTATATAAAAAAAATGATTTACACACAACTCATGAAGTATAATCCAAGTCTCTTTATCCAGTCGTATGCTCACTACTTCCCAAACATGCATTTTTTGCCAAAATCTTACTATTTAAAACACTTCAGCCACTATCGTCTCTGTGTGTGCTCAAGAAAAAGCATGTGTTTGGGAAGAAACAACTGGATAAATGAGACTTCAATTCAATTCAATTCAATTTATTTTTATATAGCGTCAAATCATAACAGAAGTTATCTCGAGATGCTTTTTATATAGAGCAGGTCAAGACCGTACGCTATAGTTTAGAGACCCAACAAGAGATCCCACCAAGAGCATTGCATTGGAATGCGCTGTGGCCAAGAAAAACTCCCCGTTTAGCGAGTAGAGACCTAGAGCAGAACCGGGCTCTGGGTGGGCGGCCATCTGCCACGACCGGTTGGGTTTTGAGAGAGAGAGAGAGAGGGAGAGCAAGAGAGAGAGACAGAGAGAGAGACAGAGAGAGAGAGAGAGAGAGAGAGAGAGAGATGCACAGCAACCACAATAATAGCACAGCAGCTCTAAGAACTAATACAAACAATCAACAGCAGTGGATGTAAAAGAGTGATAATACAACCATTGGAATTTATAATGTAATAATGATGGAAATATAACTAATACTAATAATAATAAAAAAGGCTAATAATAATAATGGTAGCAATGGGTGTCAAGCAGGCAGCAGACGCGGCAGCAGATGCAACCACGATCCAGGTGTAACCCCGATTCATAGATACCTGCGAGACGAGAAAGCACAAAGACTCAGGGGAAGAAATCAAGTTAGTAACTTGCATGAATGGGACATGAATATATACAGAAGGAGAAAGGAGAGAGGAGCTCAGTGTGTCAGAGGTAGTCCCCGGCAGTGTAGGCCTATAGCAGCATAACTAGTGGCTGGTCCAAGGCAGCCTGAGCCAGACTTGGGCCAGCCCTAACTATAAGCATTATCAAAGAGGAAAGTCTTTAACCTACTCTTAAATGTGAAGAGGGTGTCTGCCTCCCGGACTGAAACTGGGAGCTGGTTCCAGGTAACACGCTGTGATTAATATACAAATGGTCATTTTGTGGGTGAAGTATTCCTTTGATTCATTAATTTAAAAAACTGTAAACTATTATGCCTGGAAATAGCATTAGTTGCTGTCAAAATACTGTATATTTTAGGGTATAAATAGAGCTATACTGTGCCTCTACGTTATGCTTAAATTTGAGAAAACATTCAAGGTTTATCATTACCTTGTTATGCTTTTGTGTGAAAATGGGAAAATTATACAATGACACGTTGCAGCAAACACACTAAGTCAAGTTAACCTGAAGTTTCCTCTGCAAAACATTGCATATTCATCATATAAATATTGATTACAGGAACAAGTTTTGGCCTGTTACATGACCAAAGTGTTTGAACTCTGACATTGTAAATAATGTTTGACATTACTGTGCTCTTTTTTTCTGCACCATGTGCTGACATATACAGTACCCTATGTACAGTTACTGGTTCAGTGATTTTCATGAATGTTTCCATAGACAGCCTCCAAAAGTGATACTTTAAAAAGAGCAGCAGCACTTTTAAAAAAGGTTCCATAACACTGCATAACACATGATGAGCCCTTGTAGACTAAATGAGATGATCACGACTGCTTCATCTCTAATCTGCATCTCAAAATCTTTTAAGCGATGTTATGTCATCCCTCCTCAGATTATGACGGACACCATCCAACTCCTCCTGAGTCATCGTGTACATGATGTTGTGCACGTTCAAATGCACGTGCACTTTAGTGGTCAGAGGTATACAGTAAGGACACCCGTCGACTGTTCATGAGACCCTGATACAAGAACCAAACTTTGGGAAAAGATTAGCATGCACAATCATTTCTGTGTCATTTAATAACATCTGGTTTTAAATATTGCAGCAATTTCAAGTTGAAATTTAAGAAATGCAAATTATACAGACGATCAAATGAGCATCTGGAGTCAACAAGCACACACTGTATTTGTCGTGTCTGTAGATTCTTCAAACAAATGTGATAAACCAATGACCTTTTCACAGAGTTAGAGATTCAACTGGTTGAATGTAGACAGTTTTACTACAAGCAAAGACTTTTAGATATGACATTTAGACTGTCTGCCAGCAGCACTCACAGCATCACAGTCAGTAATGTGAATTGAATCAATTGCATGAGCCTAATCACAGCTTAATGCATGTCGTAATGTGCAAAAAGTGTGGCGTTCACGCAAGTGCCATATGCACAGTCTTACAGAGAAGAAAAAGAAATCATGAATGGAGCTGGACTGCTAACATCTCCTCAATCGGAGCCCAGAGTGAAGCTGATGGCCGAGCGAGTGCGGAGTGAGGGAGAGGAGTGGACGGAGGAGCTGCGCGTGGATGGATGGAGCGTGGAGAACTTCCCTGGGATAACGTTACAGAGGCACACGGACAGCGGAGCGAGGACTGGAGGACACGGCTCTCAGCAGATGATGTCGAGGCGGAGCAGCGAAGGGGCTCCTCGGGTTGACGACACATGTGCGCGGGGAAGTGTGATAGCATCCGGCTGCAGTCCCGGAGGAGAGGCTCCTCCCGTGAGGAGTGTGGTAGGAGAGGGGAAATCAGACGGGGGCGGAGTAGAGGGAGGTTACTCCGCCCCAACCCCTGCACATTCTTTATCCTCACCGGCCATGAATAACTGTGTTTCCGAAGAGTGTCCAGTAACCTCTAGACCATTGCCTGAAGTGTCAAGGGTGAAGGCTACAATCAACAGGAGGTCTGTTAAGGCATTAGTGGACTCTGGGTCCTCAGTGACACTTATTCGGCCAGATGTGTTAAGGGAAGAAATACAGTTGAACCCCACCGTCCGTCCTTTTATCACGGTGACCGGGGACGGAGTACACATGCTCGGTCATCACACAGTTGTCCTCCAGTTAGGTGAACAGACTTTTCCTTGCAGTATGTGGGCAGCCAATATTCATGAACAGTGCTTACTTGGATATGATTTTATGGAAGCTAATGGGGTTGTGCTGGATGTGCCACGGTGAACAGTGACATTCAAGGACGGTGCCCCACTGCCTTTGTTGTGTGGTGATGAACCCCCAGAGGCTGCCCTGACCAGTGGCTAGAAGGGTTCGCGCGGAAGCAGTCTGAGATGGCTGGAGTACGACAAAAGAGAGCTTATGACCAACACACTAAGGGAGCACACTTCTGAGTAGGAGACTTAGTGTGGGTCTATGGGCCGAAGGGGAAAAAAGGGATATCACCGAAACTACAGAGCAAGTGGATTGGGCCATGCTACGTCTTGGAACGGCTGGGAGAAGTGACCTATAGAGTGAGGCTGGCACCACGGGGCCGAGTGGTTGTACTGCACCGCAATCGTCTGGCCCCTTACCAAGGAACAGGCCACGCTGCTGATGGCCGGGTCAACAGAACACCTCAGTCACCTGCATCTGTGGATGGGAGCGCAGATGGAGGTCTACATCAGTCCCAACATTCCCAGGGGAATCTGCAACAGTCCCCGGGGCAACCGCTAATGGACAGTCCAAGTACGCCGAGACGGCGAAGGGCCCGGCGTTATGTAGACAATGAGGTTGAGCTCCTCGGGATTGAGGAGATTTAGAAGAGGTGGGGGGTCAGTGTAACGCTGGGATATGGATCTGTGTGACTGGGGAATGTTATGTGTTATGTTACATTCGCTGATAGCGATGTAGTACATCTGCAATGGCATCTATTTCTCTGCCAAGTGCCCTTGAGCAAGTTTACATGTTTGTGTTTGCTGGACACACACTGTTCTTTGAAATGACCTTTAAAAATAGGCACTGAGGCCAAGGTAATGACCTGTCAATCACAAGGTAGCCATGCCCTAAAGCATCTCCTGCTTTACGGTCTATTTGACTCTAAATGGGACCATAATTTACTAAATGAACATCATGCTGTGTTGAAGACTTTAAACTCGCGTTTGAGACCATAAACTCATGTTTACAATGTTTACTGAGGTAATAAATCAAGAGAGAAGTAGGCTCATTTTCTCATAGACTTCTATACAACCAGAGGAGTCGCCCCCTGCTGGCTATTTCTGTGGAACACAGAATGTACCACATGAAACTTTCTTTTTCTGCCTATATTGAACAGCTTGAATTCACATTTTAAATTAAAACGAGGACACTGCCTTGGTGGTTCATGACATAATGTCACAGTAATGATTGCAATATACATTGAGAGGTACAAAAAACGTCATGGTCATGATGTGTCACCACTAGCAAGTTTAACATTGTGGAGATGCAGACTTAATTTGAAAATTCCCAAAGTAAAATTATCCTTCCCATGACAACTAAAATGTTAATGGTCTCACAAAGTGATTTGAGATGATCACTGATAATCCCTCTCTCTTTCTCATCGTGTGATGTTAGTCTGAGCCCTGCTGCTTTAGTGTACGCCCTAAGCATGTCTGTTTTTTCGACACTCAGCAGTTTGTTGGCTTTCAGCTGACCTCAAACAGTGCAGGAAGAAAAGGAAAATGTTAGGACAGGAAGAATTACCACTGACTCTGTGCACCCAGACAACCATTTGTTTCAAAAAACACTCCTCTGGTATGTTAAACATCCGTTACTTATTAACTCACTAGAACTCTCTTTAAGCCTGTAACATTATCAGTCTAAAAGAAAACTGATATTACCCCTACATTTCTCATTGTTGTTTTGTACTATATACAACGTCATGTTGGCCTTGTATTTGCACTTATTGTTGTTATATAATTTTGTTGGGCAGGAGATCACCAATAACAGCCATACAAGAAATTTACCTAAAGAGAATACAGTACAAAAACTAAGATTCATCCGAGCATCCTCGCCGAATAAGCGGAGCTGTGAGCTTGGAGACATCAAGCTTGGTTGATTATGTTTGTGGCAGAATAGATAAGAAAGGGAAATCTCTGTCAGTATCACTACTCAATCGGCAGAGCAGGGTTATGGGAAATTGGACGGTGCAATCCCAAGTATCATAATAACCTCCTACATTTTGATCTCATAGTTTCCAGTGTAACATCCATAATATCATAATATCATTAATTTCAATTTAATTCCCTAGTATCTTAGTAATAATGATGTTATGAAGATTTTTTTACACATATATCAAAAGTACATATCAATATATATATATATCATATCAAAAATCAAACTCATGTAGCCTCTTCTATGTCTCATCCTGTCTCTTTCTTTGTCTCTCCTCTACACCCAAGCCCTTTTTCTCTGATAAGAGAATGAGGAAGAGGAGGAACTGGAAACCACTGGGAGCCGCCTTGGAAAGTTTCTGTGACGTCTCAATGAAAGCATTAGAAGAGTCTCACTAGTATTTGACTCAATGGCCAAGAAAGGGCGTACGAAGAGCGAGAAGCCCGAAGCGCTCATCTCTGCCCTACAGGCAGCCAATGAAGATCTCAGGTCCAAGCTGACTGACATTCAGATAGAGCTACACCAAGAAAAATGCAAGGTACAGTACAACACCGAAAAATACATACATTTGCTTAGAATATTTCAAATATTGTAGCTCACTTTCAGTGTACGTTTAGTAGATTTAAACCTTAATACTTTCACAAAGTCTTAAATCGCACTGGTTTACAATTTTTTTGAAAGCCAGTCAATAAATTAAGGTCCCAAAAAACTCTGAAATTTAAAATGTAATCTTTACAGCGGCCTTTGGACACTACAAGTTGCACAGGATTAACCAGGGTCTCAGAGGTTCAAGTCCATCTTGTAACATGATGACACCATGTCATATAGTAAACTAAATCATATGTTATTTAGTTAATGCACAGCCACACTATATAAACACACTTGCAACGTGCTTGTTAATATACATATATACATCTTTATGTCCTTAAGAGTAGGCAGATCAGGTTAAATATTGACGTTGTACGTTCTGTACATGTTGTACAGAACAGCATGTTTTACTGAATTTGCTGTGTCTTACATGTAGAAACTGGTCAGTGTCGACAAGTGGATGATTTTCCTCAACCCACAATAAGACACCTCTTTTACATTTGGTACATTATCATCATCACGATCATTATCATGATTTTCTGCTTTAATTCATCCCTCCCATCCTCAGGGGAAATGACACCCTCATGATTTGTGGCCCCTTTTTTTGTCCCGGTTTTCTAACCTGACCCTGTCAGATGGTTTGTTTCAGAGAACCATCTGAGAAGCCGCTATTGGAAACTGTTCGGAAAAGGGCAGGCACTTCTGTCAATCAAATTAACAAAAGCAAAACGAACTGAAGGCGAAAACATTGCCTTCAGTGCCGTTCTTTGCTCTTCTTTCAATGAAGAGATACTCTCCAGTTCTGATATAACCGATGCTACTGCAGCATCTACGCTAACCTCTTCAGGAGTTGAAGGGGTTGAATTTATTTTGTTCACACCACGTGTTAAACCATTGCTACACTCTTGAGTTCATGTGAAAGTTGGTTGTCAAAATCACAAGATTATTAATAACCTTTTAACCTCAACTAAATCAGTTATAATTAAATCAAGGAAGATAAAAAATAACGATAATCCAGAGAGTCAAATGTTCAGAAACAATGATACCTATTACAATAGTAGGTATGCCGGTTCTGTAAAATAACCTGATTTCTCTGTCCTCTTCCTCTTAAAGGTGAGCAAACTGGAGCGCGACAAGCTCCAGGAGGTGAAGCGGGTGAAAGAGCAGGAGCAGCACCGTCACACTGCCATGTTGACCGAGCAGCGGGCCAAGTGGCACGAGGAAAAGCAAAAGGAGCTTCAAGCTCTGAGGGAAAACCTGACACGGCAGCATGAGCAGGAGCTGGCCCGCCACGCCAAAATCAAAGACCAGGAGAACCAGAGGCTCAAAGCCGCTCTGAACGCCATGCGTGACGGCAGCGGAGAGAAGGTGAGGTTAAGAAATGGGAGTGAAGCTGGTGTTTGATTTTACAGTGAAACAGAAATAAACAGATATATGTCACCCACAACAAAATCCCAAAGCAGCAGCTGCGGAACTAAACCAGGACAGAGGGGCTTGGCACAGGATAGGAGAGTAACCTTCACTTAGAAAAAGCTCCAGATGGGGGAGCACTAGAAATAAATACTCATCAATCACCTTTTCTTTCCCTAGATAATCTAAAAAAAACAATTGGTTAGTGTTCTGTGGAAATCCTGCCAAGCCACATCAAAACCCTTCCTCTTTCTCCCTCTCTCCGTCTTCAGGTGCGCACAGCGCTGACCCTGGAAGCCAAGGAGGATGCACGCCGCTTCTTTGACCAGGAGAGAGTGAAGCTCCTGCAGGAGATACTGGAGCTGAAGTCCACTAAGAAGCAGACCGACGAGGCTCTCAGCAACATGATCCAGTCCGACAAGATGAAGGCAGGCGACCTGCGGGTGGAGCACCAGCAGCACCAGGAGCAGATCTCCAAGATCAAGTGGGACTGTGAGAAGGACATCCGCAGACTGGTAGGCCCAGTCACTGCTGCTAATTACACAACAACCATTGTCCAAAATATGTGTAAGGCCCACGGCCGATGTTGGATATCTATGCAGCATGGGAAATGGGATGGAGCACAGTGCGGTAGATTTTTTTCCAGCTACATTTCTGTTTCACAGGAACTGTGAAGAGTTTGTTTTAGAGCTACAGGGAAACCTTTTCAAATTAAACATACTGAAGGGCAGTAAAGTTTGGTTTACAGGGATGTAGTAGATTTAAAAAACTAAAGTTCATACAGAAAGCCTAACCAGGTGTGTGCAGCTATGTGTGGAAATTAGAACTATAACTAATAGTTGTTTTTATTCAGTTAGTATTATTTCAGTCATAGCAAATGATTTTCTAATGAATCAATTGAATCAATCAATGTTTTAGCCCATGAAATGTATTAAAATAATATTTGAATTGCTTATTTTGTCTCACCAAAAGTAAAAAAAAAAAAAGAAAAAAAGTCTTTTTGTACTTTACAGTAACCTCAATGAAATTAAGGTCCCGAAATAAAACATTAAATTGGAATTTTAACAGCAGCCTTTAGACACTACAAGTTGTACAGGGTTAACCATTATGTTCAGTTAATGTTCACTCGTGTACTACATTGTACACTGTGCATTCATACAGTAAACTATGTCATATTGCCAATGGAGTTAATGTTCAGCCACACGATATACTATAACACACTTGCAACGTACTTATTAGCATACATTTTTTTTTTAATACACCATTTTTTCCTTCTCCTTTGCTATAGGTGGATGAAATCAAATCTAAAGACCGCACCATCTTTGCCCTGGAGAAGGAACTGGAGTCAACGTCGGGTTTCTTACAGAGGCTGCAGCTCCAGAAGGACGCCCTGGACGAACAGCTGTTCCTCGTCAAGGAGGCGGAGTGCGGCCTGGGGAGCCCGAAAAGAGAGATTCCAGGCAGAGCTGGAGATGGAGCCGAGCACTGTGGTAGCCCAGTAAGTAGAGAGGAATAGCAAGGAGAAATCCCATGCCCCACTGATACATATCAAACATTAATATTAACCTATTCATTTGAGAGAAACTGGCTCTGCCTGTTGAACCCCATGTTATCCTCTTTGCTTTAGCCCTTGAATACCATTTGGTAGCTGCCAACATGCCATGAATAATTCTGAAATCTAATTTGATGTTGTAGGTTTGTTACAAATATTAGAATTATTGAACAAAATATTTAATTGTTGCACTGGCCCAGGGATTATTACTCAAAGGTCTGCATCTGATTTTTATTCAAGATCACAGGTGCGGATGGATTGGCGATGTTAGCATGTTTTTGCTTGTTGAACAGGTGTATTGATAAAGTATTGGCGAGGTATTGGCTGGGTCCAGATTGACATACTTAAATCATCTAAAGTTTTTTGTGTCTACATCTGGCTAGTGATTGGATTAGTGATATGATTTATTGTTGTTTGTTTGTTTTAGGACTTGAGGAGAAACCAGAGGCGCCTTGCTGAACTCAACTCGACTATACGCAAATTAGAAGACCGCAACTCACTGCTGGTCGATGAGAGGAACGAACTGGTACGACTGAATGATTCAGTTAAAGACGGATCTCCTTATCTTCATCTTTCAGGTTTTCCTTCAAATCTCTCGGCTTCACGATAAATCCTTGTGTCCCTTCTTTCTCCCCACCAGCTGAAGCGAGTTCGAGAGTCAGAGAAGCAGTGTAAGCCACTGCTGGACAAGAACAAGCTGCTGAGCAAGAGGAATGATGATTTGACTCAGACGATCCAGAAGCTGGATGAGAAACTCAAGCACCTGGCCAAGGAGAACCATGAGATGGTCCGCACAGAGTCACATTAGCATCATATATACATTTAGGGACATGCTGATTTACAGGTGGATGTTGTGACCTTCCTCTCTGTGTGTGCTGTGTGTCTGCAGAAGGAGAAGATGAGCTCCCATGCTCCACTGAAGAAGCTCAAGTCTCTGAATGACCTGGACCAAGCACATGATGACCAGGAAATAGCCTTTCTCAAGCTTCAAGTCCTGGAGCAGCAAAGCATGATTGATGAGCTGACGAGGGTATGTCTTTTTCTATGTAATGAGGCTGCAGGTTTTTGATCGTTTTTGTAATCTGCAGAGTAGACAGTTGGGATCGTGGGGGTTAATCCTGAGCTCATATGAAAACTGGTTGCTCCTGTGACACAAGATTTAAAGTGGTGCTTTTGTGTGATTCTTTGTGGAGAAACTCAGTTTAACAGATCTGTCGATTAAATCAACTTATCGATTAGTCGAAAAAATCGTTTGAGTGTATCATTACTTATTTGCATACCAGCGATATTCTGCAGTCAAGGACAACCTGGAGTATATTTACCACCACTGTATCTTCACCAACTAAATGTACAATGTCCTTGTAACCAGGCACGCTGTGTAGCTTATTTTACAAATATAACACAGTAATATCCTTAATGATCAGACTGCAAACACAGAGCCCAGGTTTGAAAGCCACATGATTACCACAAAACTATTGACATACAACATCCTCAGTGAAAGTTTGTTTCAGTGTTGTGTCGTCATTGATTTAGTTTTCTTTGATTTGTTTTGAAAAGAGAAGAAAGAAAACAGGATCATCTTACAGTGGTGTGTTATCTTCTCTCCATTTGTCTGTTTTTCCAGGACCGAGAAAAACTACTAAGAAAGAAAAGGCATAAAAGAAGTTCCAGGCCAATAAAGGTAGAGAGAATTAACTTTGTTTCTACCTTAAAGTGTACTTAGTTTGGTTACTTTTTTATAAAACCAGTAAACACATTTTGTGACAGTGTATTCTTTGAAAAACACAATGAAATCTTTCATCACTTTTGAATAAATGAGTATTGTTGAGAAGGGGTCATGCTGAGGTCATCTTAACAAGGCATCAGAGTTTTTTTAGATCTGTAAATCTTTCAACTTCCTCCTCTGCAGAGGCACATCGTAGTAGACACCTTCTTTGGGTACGATGAGGAGTCTATGGACTCGGAGACGTCTTCAGTGGCTTCGTTCCGGATGGACAGAACTCCTGCTACTCCTGATGAAGACCTGGAGGAGGTGAGAGCGGGCCTCATGTTCGTCAAGCAACCAAGAACGCTAAGGAGGGTCACAGTGACTACAGTCACAATCACATTAGTATGTTTTAGACCAGGCCTATTCAATTGGCGGCTCGAAGGCCGAATCAGGCCCTTAGACGAGCTAAATCCGTGTATGATTGAATAGGCCTGTTTCAGACCAACCTGTTTTAATTCACTTTCAGATCCATTCAGTTACATCTGAAAGGGATATACTGTAAACCAATTCAGCCATAGCGTTTAACCTCTAACCTGTGTGTGTGTGTCAACCAAGGGTCTGGCCAACGAGGAGTCGGAGCTGCGTTTCCGTCAGCTGACCAGGGAGTATCAGGCCTTACAGCGAGCCTATGCCCTACTGCAGGAACAGAAAGGAGGCATTCTGGACGCTGAGATGGAAGCCAAGGTACATACTGTACAATACACAGTGAGAAAATCACTGTTTGTTTGTTTTATTCCTGTCCAATATATTTGTGCACCCAAATATTCTTGTAATGATTTTCCGAGTATTTAACCACTACTTGTACTTGAAGAAGCTGTTAAAGGCTTCAAGGTTACCATCACAAACACATTTAAAAATACCCTCATCAGTGAGACATTTGATTACTATCACTCAGTTTAGCAATCCAATGGAAGCAAATGTCTTAATAAAAAGTGGAGGAATGAATTTTAGACACAAATTGAGTGTCTTTTGTGAATTTTCTTCTTTTTTTTTTTTTTTTTTTTACTATTTAGTATGCATCTGGTTTTAATGAGCAATTTTAAATAAAAAAGATATTCCATGTACCCCCTGCAATACCAACACAGACCCCTAGGGGTTCACCATCCCCCCACAGTGCCCTAGCGGCTAATGAACGTCCGTTTTGCTCTTGTTTCAGGCTCAGGAGCAGCTCCAAGCTGACGTTCTCAGGTATAAAGCCAAAATAGAGGACTTGGAGAAGGAGCTGAACACGAAGGGACAGGTAGGACACACAAGCACACGCATGAATGAACGCAGATGAATGCATGCGTGGACAAAACACAATATGTAAATATTAGCAGCACATCTGCAAAAAAAGAATTAGTGTTATAGCTTGGGATTAACTTGGGATTCCTAATGTTCTCTCATCAATATAACAAGTTGTATCACTGCCACACCATCACTACATTTGGAGTTTGTCTTTGTTGTTTTGCTTAACACGGGATATCTCTTGAAACAAAATGTGTTAAATGATATTTCTACTTTCTTTAAATAGCTTTGATTTAATGCATTAAGTGTCTCTGTCATCTATCAGGACTCCAAATGGGTGGAGGAGAAGCAGCTCTTCTTTCGAAGGAATCAGGAGCTATTAGACAAGGTTGGACTTTTTCCAATAATCAAACAACTTCAGTGTTTTTTAAAATGTTTGTGATTGTGTGGATTGTTAAAGAAGTAGCATTCAAGAAATCTGATAGGTCAGAAGTGTATTTATGTTGCCCTGATAGTTATTAGCTGTGTTTCCATTCACATATACAGTATGTGATTATATTTATTATGCACATTTTGAAGTATTGCATTAGAAACGATGTATGGAAACGGCAAAATTAGATAAAACTTCCTCAAATGCGGAAAAAAAAATGCTTGCTTGAGGGGATTTTTTGCCTTTGTCGAAAAAGAGTTGATGCGATAAATGGGTTATGGAAACGCCTTAATTTGCCAAATAAATTCTGTTCTGGCGAACATTTAACTCACATGACTGATGATCTGCTATCGGCGTCTTCTCGGATATTCCCATGACGTGCGAGTGCTTGTCTTCGTTTCCGGACAACATGGCTAATACTAGCTGACATGAAAGAACAATTAAAACTTTCCCAATTGAAACAAATCGCTGAAGACCTCTCTCCATTTTTCTCTCGGAGATGGTTAAATGGCCAAGCCGACTTCTGACCAAACTGCGCTATAGCAGAGTTTATTCACTCAAAACCAGCTGATGGAAATGCGCGTAATTCGCATTTCTTTTTTTGAGACATTTCAAAAGTTTGCTTAAAATTTACTTGACAGTTGAATGGAAACACGACTATTGTTTTGTCTCATTACTTTCTTCTATGCACAGCATTGGTATTATTAAAAAAAATCATTATAATTGCCTGAAAAACTATGATTTTTTATCAGTTTAGTAACACCTGTCACAGGTGATACATTTGGAAGTTAGCGTTGCTTAAAGCCTTACAGCTTTGAGGTAGTTTCCTACAGTTGTGACTTACCTAATTGTCACTTTATCTCCATCATATTACATAACATACTGTAGCTGCAGTCTGAAGTAGTGGACAACAGTTGCCTCTTCCTGTCTAGTTAATTCTGACTCTCCATGGTGTCCAGGTGGAGAAGCTGGATTCAGAGAACAGCCGGCTGCAGCAGGAACTACAAGACTCCAAAGATCAGAATGAGCTGTTAGAGTTTAGGATACTGGAGCTAGAGGTGAGTCACAAAGAGTTCCCTTTGTTTAAATCCTATCAAGTTAGCCATTCATCCACGTAGACAGGCAGCCCACCAGTCTGTCAGTCAGGCTGATGATTAGCTGACAGCGGTCTTTGTGTTCCATCGTGCTGCAGTGCAGATACCGACGGCAGCTTGGGAGGGTCTGAGCTGCCACCTGGTGAGCAGAGAGGAGAACTGATCGCTCTGATGTGCTCAGTACACTGATCAAAGTGATTTATGGGATATGACATGGGTCTTCATCAGGGTCATTGTCAGCATTGATTTTAAGCTGTTTGAAAAATGCTGTCTGAAGGCGACAGTCTAAAACAAGCCAGTAAACGTGAACATACTGTTTCATAAAAGGACTAATATGGAGTCAAGAGTGACTCGTAATGATCATGAAATGTGTACTTGTGTTGTCGTAGGAGCGTGAGAGGAAGTCCCCTCCGTTCAACCACCTGAGGATGCATCCCTTCTCCGAGGGAGTCAGTGCACTGCAGATCTACTGTATGAAGGAGGGGGTCAAGGTAAGCAATGAGAAGGACTCGTCTGCTTTAATTACAGTGATCCCGTCCCTCATTAAGTCCTGTTCCACCATTGGCAATTTAAAAATTTAAAGACTCACCTTTTTCACTTGCTTTTAGTTCAGTCTGAGGCTTATTTCTAACGTCCTCTTACTGTTTTTTAATCTGTTGTTGGTTTTATTCTATTCTCCTGACTTCTTATTTAATTTTTACCTCTCTTTTATTGTTTTACTGTATTACATTATTGCCTTTTATGCACATTTCTGTGTCCTAAACTATGTATTGAGGGAGATCCGAATCCATCCGCCTCTACTGGAACGCACTTTGGGTCAACTCCTGTTGTTTTTAAATGTGCTCTATAAATAAACTTGACTTAATTAATCATAAAGTCTAAAAGCAAGAGATCCCTCTGTTACAGATCCCACAATTCTTATGGCCTCACAGCAAACGAGGAGCTGTGAAGATCCATGCTTTTGAACTCATTTTATAGTGGAAGGAAGTCTTGATTAAAAGTAAACATTAAAGATAAATGCCTTTTTGTGTATGCTCCTGATTATTCTGTTTTCTTTACAGGACGTGTGCATACCAGATCTCATCAAACTTCTAGATATCCTGGGAGACAACGGGGTAATTCATATTGAACTAAACATATTACATATTATAAACGTATTATATGATGCTAAAACAGGCACATCATTAATAAGTTTTTTCCCTTTTGTATAGAACTTAAGAAATGAAGAGCAAGTGGCCATCATTCAGGCCAGCACTGTTTTGTCACTAGCAGAAAAGGTAAGTTCAGAAACCACATCATGAAAAACTCAACACACAGAACAGTTTGTGCTGTGCTGACTCATGTTTTGCTGTTTGCTGCCCTCTAGTGGATTCAACAGATCGAGGGGACGGAGGCAGCGCTGCACCAGAAGATGATGGACCTGGAGATAGAGATGGTGAGTCAAAATAATCCTGTACAGGACAATAATTGCTGTACCTCTCTGATTTCCTCAGTGGCCTCCTGCTTGAGTAGAACATTTTTCTTATTTTTAATAGCCCAACAGCAGCTTTGGTCCAGTGTGATATGATTGAAGCTGTCAGTAGGCCTTTTATCCCCCATGTCACATAAAATATTGGTTTAACCCTTTGAACTCAATAGAAATGGTCCGCCAGTACCTACATTGTTTTTTTTGCTTATTGTGATGTCATTTCTTGGAGTATCTTCAAATGCTTTGCTACAAGGTTATGTCAGTCAAAAGTATAAATAAATAAAAGTAAATAAAAGTATTGAAATTGTGTCATAAATAAAAAATGTTTTTCATAAAATGTTACTAAACATATTGAGAAAAACATTTCTAAATGTAGCAACATGAACACTCCATTAGTTATTTGAACCATGCACATTTTTTATTCTTTGACATGTGCTAATTTTTATGAGCAGATCGCGTTTTGATAGTTTGATAGTCATCACGTCATCATGTGCATACAACGTGATGATGCGAATGACAGAAGCCTTTCTGCTGCAAAAAGAATGAATGCAACACTCGGGCACCACCGTGCATTTCACCACATTCCGCACGTAACATAACATAACATAACATAATGATGGCATCATCATGAGCGTACAGCATGACGACGAGAAAGACAGAATCCTTAGCTTTCTGCTGCAAAAAGAATTAATGCTTTAGCTATTATGGTTTTTATTTTACATTGATTTAAACAGAATCATGTAAACAAAGATTTCCCTTCTCTGGGCGGGCGGCCACGGGAGGTCTGTTTTTAAAGGGTTAAATAAAGTATTATGTTACAATTGAGTTGTTAAAAAGAAAAACCTTCGCTCTCCCCTCATCACTGTCTCTGACCTGCTTTATTGTGTACAGGAGATGTTCTGTAAACAGAAAGGATATCTAGAAGAGGAGCTGGACTATAGAAAACAGGCCCTGGACCAGGCCTACATGGTACGTATGTGTTTGTGTATCACGTATACATCACTTTGTGGGACTCTACGGAGTCTTTCAAAGCACAGCTCAAGGCCCACTTCTTTTCTTTGGCTTTTGAATGCACTTAAATTGTGATTACCAATTGGCCTTTTATAATGCTCATTATAACAGTCTTTTACTCATGGATTTTATCTTGGTCTCTGTCTGTGGATATGTGTGATGTTGACCCTGTTTTTATTCTGCCTATGTCTGTAAAGCACTTTGGCCAGCTCGTGTTGTTTTAAATGTGCTATAGAAATAAATTTGACTTGACTTGACTTGACTCGACATCAAAAGTAACAACAGCCCTGTTTTCTCCTTCCGACAGCAAATCCAAGAGTTGGAAGCAACGTTATACAACGCCCTGCAGCAGGACAAGGTGCTTCATGTCGCAACATATTACACACTACTTCTTATGAAAAGCACTGTCAACTTCACACAATAAATCTCATTGTAATATGTCAGCCTCTTGTAAAACATCAGTAGTGGTTACATTCATGTCATCTGAAATACTAGAGGGGTGAGGTTTATCAGATCAGACATCAATTTAAATCTTAAAGAAATGCGTCACAAAAATAATGTCATTAATTTGACATGCACCCATTCACATCCCACTAATCTGGAACATCTGTGCTATCAACATGGAGTCCACATGACCACTTTACACAGCTAATTGCAAATTATTTGACTAATGATTACAGAGACTTTGCAATTCTTTTTTTAAATTGATGAATGCAAATTAAGAAAATAGGGGCTTCCAGGAAACATAACGTTCCTATAAGGCTTCTAGAAATCTTCCAGGAGTCTTATTTCCTTAAAGCTGACATTAGAAGTGTTCACATAAGAACAGTAGGACCAGAGATAAGTGTTTTTTTTTTTTAAATCCATTATGGTATATCTACTTTGTCTGATGCCTGTCCTCTTCCTCCAGGTGATAAAGTACGGCGAGCCTCTGGATGAGCTTCAGAAGGACGAGCTGCGGACGGCGGTGGAGAAGCTGAGGAGGCAGATGCTGAGGAAGAGTCGAGAGTACGACTGCCAGATCCTCCAGGAGAGGATGGAGCTGCTGCACCAGGCGCACCAGGTCCGTCTACATCTGTACCGCTGATGGATCTGTGTGTGTGATAATCAGGGCTAGGTACTCGATACCCTTTAAGGTATCGACTGAAATAACCTAGTACCAGGTAGTATCAAAACTTCTCCAGTCAAACGATACCTGAAAACAATGGGTATTTTCAGCACATGTAAACGGAGAGGAGCATGAGAGGAGGGATTTTGGATTGAGCGCAGAGCGGATTTTTTTAGAAAATATGGAGCGTTGCCTCGTCTCTCCTGCTCCAATTTCACTCCAGTACCGCTCACATCATGAGTTCAAAGCATGCCCAAGTAAGCCTGACCCAGAAAGTGTCTGCGTATTGCACACAGTGGCTGCGTAGGATTGCTTCAGACTTGTGTGATCCAAACATTTCCACTAACTCCAGAGCAGCAGGTCGGTTGAGTTCATTGTTAATATTTGCCTGTTAGGCACAATGGCCGCAGTGTTTTTAGTGGCATTTTCACTGCGGTCAAAAAATAGTTTTCTCTCCCACTCGCTGCACACAAAGGACGCACCTGCAGGGCGGTCCAGCAGCAATCAAATGAAACCAATGATTTATGTTCAGTGTGGGACACACATACACACCACTTCCTTTCACATGATAGGTATCGAATGAAGCACGCTATTAATGGTATTGGTGTCACTTTAAGGGTACTGGTATTGGTACTGGCACCGTCATTTTTTAAACAGTACCCAGCCCTGGTCATAATAGAGCTCTGTGTGGAAACGGGTTTGCATGTTTCACTTGTATGTGTGAAATCTCGCTAGAGATAATTAACACCTCACAAGAAACACATTCCTCATAGTTTTCTCTCTGAATCTCTGCAGAGAATTCGTGACCTTGAAGACAAGACGGAAATCCAGAGGAGGCAGATTAAAGACCTGGAGGAGAAGGTAGGCCATGTTTCATGTCTCTGTAGAAAAAAAGGTCAATACATACATTAATTAAACTTGAACACAAACCATGAAATACTACCAAGTTCATTAGTTTAAATATCTCTGCTGGGGTTTTTTCAGCCTCAAGCATGTGGAATCAATATTAAATTAAATTTTGAGTGTGTTTCTATTCGATTTCTTACATGAAAGCTCAAACATAATTGATATCCAGAAGGATGGTTTCTTAATTATTACTATCCAGTTTCCCTGTGCTGTGAGCCTCTGTTTCTGTCTCTGCTGTTACTAACATATCTTGAGTGTTCCTCTAATTCTCTCACTCTCTTTGTCCCTTCTTCACCTCTTTCTTTCTCCAGTTTTTGTTTCTGTTCTTGTTCTTTTCTCTTGCCTTTATCCTTTGGCCTTGAAGTCTTTGGCGTGTCCTGTAGCAGAGGTGAGTCCTAAGGGCTTTGTGTAAAAAGTTCAGACCACCACCAGCGCCGTCTCTTTTCTGGACCTCGGTCAAATAGTTTTCCATTGAAGCAGAAACTGCACAGCAAGTGTGTTGGCTTTGTGCAGCAGCCAGAGTAAAGGCTGGGAGTTCTCCGGCTGCAGAGCCTGAATTGGCCTTGACAAGCACTCAGTCAAGATGCATTTCTATTGCATTATTAAGACTTCCTGATACAGGCTTCTGACCTTCAGAATAAAAGCAGGGAATATATTATTATTTTGAAAAATAAAAAAAAAGCTGAACTATAGATACTGCAAATCAGCCAGTGAGAGTAGAGTATACATTGTACAATAAACACAAATGATGTCAAAATACTTATCTTGGCCTGTATTTAATTCTCAGATTATCATGTAATCTGTAGTTTTTTTAAAAAAGGAAACTACAAACCAACTAAAAACTGTACAGTGGTGACATTTTGAGACAGTATGCTTTATTTTGTCATCACAATGTGACCACTGGGAGTCTCGGTGCTATTTGACCCTGGTCTGCATACTCTCCCTCCTATACATGTACCTGCTTCACCTCGCGTTCACTTAGAAATATTCATTCCTTCCTTATCTTTGCACTCTCAGCATCTTTCCACTCAGGCATTTCTGTTATTGTTCATGTTTTTTTTTTTTACATCAACGTATCATTTTTGCTTACTGAAATGTTTCCAGGTAGCAGACAACTCAGAAAGCAAACAGAGCCATCGTCATCACCATCTCTCCCTCTCTTATGTTTGTTGTCACCTCTTGACTTTTAACCCATGTTTCTACATGTATTTTTAAAGTGATGCATACAGTCTCCGTTGTTTGTAAATGGTCTTACAGGAATATTCAGTTGATTTTAGTTTGTCAGCCACTTGGGGGCAGAGCAACAAGCTGTGAAAACATATTATCACCTAAGAAAGTTGTTATGTCTAACACTAGTTTTAGCCTTTTAGCTCTGGTTTGGTCTCCAACAACTCCTGAGAAACATATCTGGCGCTTCGGCTGCAAATCGCTCCACTATGTTCACCAGCTAGTTGCTAACTTCGTGGGACATTAGGGCTACTCGAGGCTACACCTAAGCAAAAAACAGAAATGAAAGAATTGCTGTAAGTCTATTAAAAAGCATCAAGTCAGACTGGAAAGGATGAAAACAGTATGGATTACTTAAAAGTTTACTCTTCCAATTTGCTTCTATTGCTGACATTATTTTTAGTTGTTTTAAATAGTCTAGATTGCTGACAAATTTGCTGAAACACTGCTAAATACCGAAATAATACTATCAGGACTGCAACTAACGATTATTTTCTCGATTAATCGAGTGTAAGGCATTATGCAAAAATGTTTTTGTAGACCAAGCTCAAATACAGTCCGAACATGTTGCCAGTAATTAGATAAGTTTTGGATAACTCCATAACTCAAATAAATAAAATAAGTGCAGTAAAAACAACCAAACAAAGCATTATTCATTTATCAAATACAACCCCAAAAGAGGGAGGCCATTTTACATAATTGACTGAAGTATTATAATAATAAAGAGTTAGAATATGATAACATTTCATAACTTATAATCATTATTATATCAGAGTAAGGCTGCAACTAAGGATTATTTTCATTGTCGATTAATCATTCAGTTGTTTGGTCTATAAAATGTCAGAAAATGGTGAAAAATGTCGATCAGTGTTTCCCAAAGCCCAAGATGACGTCCTCTAATGTCTTGTTTTGTCCACAACTCAAAGATATTCAGTTAAAGAAACCAGAAAATATTCATATTTAAGAAGCTGGAATCAGAGATTTTTTTAATTATTACTCAAAACGATTAATTGATTATCAAAATAGTTGCTGATTAATTTAATAGTTGACAGCTACTAGATTAATCGTTGCAGCTCTAAATACAATAATGATTTCTAAACACTATAAAAATGTGCAGTGCATGTTAAATTTGCTTTGACACACAGTGCTCTTGACTCCTCTAATTCCTTGTGACTCCTCTCTCTCTGTCTCTCAGGTGGTGTGTCAGCTTGGAGATCTTGTTTGTGACTGCAGTGTTATTTATTTTCTGGACAAGTGTGGAACAATGTGCGTAGCAGTGGCTGCCAGTGTCATAACATCAGTGACTGCTGTCAGTATAGGTGGATGTATCGTGCGTTGGCCATGGACGTTCACACTTCAGATTTTAATCTTTCGGGGTTTTTTATTTTAAATTGGGGGTGGGGTTCTCAGGATATTGCCCAGGATGACGTTTGTTTTTCTTTAAGAGCGACGTTGGACATCTCTCCAAACAGCTGGGAGTACTGTAACAGGCTGCAAGGATGACACACATTTAGTAGATGCAAACACACACACACACACTCATATACCTACATACACACAGACACGCATGCATATACACACGCATGCAGATGCAAACACACAAAACATGCTTTGACAAATCCAAAACCAAAGCCTGGGAAATGTTCTCTCTGCCATGCAGGGTAATAATAACGCGTCATTCACCACCATTTAGCCAGAGTGGGAATTTAAACAGACAGAACGACTCACAGACAACAAGGCAAACAAACCGACGGACCACAACTTCTTCTTCTTCTTCTTCTTCTTCTTCTTCTCTTCTCTTCCTCTTCTTTCCTTTCCAAACCCGGAAGGACGTTCTTCACGAATGCGTGAACCTCTTGGTGATGTAGAAGCGAGCCAACTCAGGGCCCATGAGTGCAGAGAGGCCAGTGCTGGTCTCAGGTCAGATTATAATAAGGAACGCTAATGGGACATGGTGTGTCACCGGCTGGCCCGCCGCTCGCTGTTCCCAGAATGGTGCTTACACAGACTGCTTGGACTCTCCAGAGGTTATACCTCGACAAAAGACAGAGTGTGTACAGACACTAAAAAGAGGGATACAGGACACTCAGGTTGACTTCACCGGACACACATAAGAGTGAAGAGAGGTAAAAAGAGAAAGAAAAAGATCACAGACACTTTCTGATCCAGCTCCACTCAGCCTGGATCGCCACAGATTGTCGAATCGCTTCTTGATTTTTTCCTCAAAAACCAGCAGACTGTAAGAGCTTTACTCTCTGGTTATCTTTCTTTTCTACAGCTCCCACCACTCAGATACTGTGTCCCAAGATTTCCACTGCTCAAAACATCCCTGTTCTGTACTGTAATATATACATTTGTTGATATGTACATGTGTCTGAATTATTCCATGTAGTCTCCCCCCTTTTATTTCTGTGAATAGTTGCACTTTTATTTCACTCTCTGAAGCAGCTTGAACAGTTGACGTAGTTCATAAATGACTCAAATTGCTCTGTTTTATTGTGGTGACGGCTGCAAAAGATGAACTTTATTTCCTTGAGAATTATAACTGAAAAATCGTTGGAATATGAATGTGGAATAACAAAATATTTGCCTCCCTTTTTTCCTTTTTCCTCTCTCTATCACACACAGTATACTGTATTTATGAATCAAAAAGTGTGTTGCTCTGGTTGACCAGCAGGGGGTGCTGGTTTCACCTGAGTGACTTTCAATTCTGCCCTTTAAAGTCACATGATCTTTTAACAAACTTGTAAATATTTTCAGACAACCTTGCAAAAATATCTTTATCAACTCTGGTCAGATTAAATTCAAATGTAACAGTTATGTCATCAGTACTTCCTTGATGCACAGAAAATGGACAAAAGCTTAATTCATCAGTTGAATTTGACTGAAAAGACGGAAAAAAACACAGTTTTCTGTCCCAAGATCACTGCAGGTTCTCTGTCTTCTCCTGTTTTTTACTAACAAAAAAACGTCTTTGATACTAACAACCCTCTTTTACCAAACTCTACTCGCCACTTCCCCAAAATTAAACAGTAGAAAGTGAACGCAACGCTACACCTGCTCCACTTCTCTCCTGTCAAGCCCAGTCCCTGCAATATTTACTAGTCGACCGTGCTTGTTCCCTACGTACCTGAGCTAGTGTATCTGCCATCGCACCCCCCCTCTGGCTCCATTCACAGGTCTAGGGTATCTAGGTATCTAGGCATCTCATTACATAGCGGACACCCACTCCATTCACTTTACCAAGGGGAATGACTGAGACTATTTCTGTGCAAACTCAGCTAACTAGCAGTTGCCTTAAATGCACTTTCCCCCCCTTTTATTCCACTTGTAAGTTCCTTTTTAACGATTATTTTTTAATATTATCATATAATGTAATGTATATTTTTGTCTTTATTTCACAGAGGATTTTTTATTATTATTATTATTATAATTATTATTATTATATTTACCCCGTCTGTCTTCCAGCGAGAATTTAACCCCTCCTCCTCCTCCTCCTACTTTCGTCTAGATTATTACAGAAACAGAAAAAAGGAGTAATGCTGTAAAAAATAAAACAAAAACATGGCCTTTGACCTTAAATAATTGAATAAATTGTCTTCTTTTTGCATCTTTATTACAGGTTTGCTTGGTAAGGGTTTTGTGTTGAAGGTGAGCATTTTTAACTATCCTTATATTTTTCTTTCATCTTTTCTTCTAAACTTTGCATTCAGAGTTAAAGAATAATGTCCGCTAAGGATGATTTGAGACATTTCTCTCATTTCTTAAAGGGTCCTGTATTGTAAAAAGTTAGATTTTCGCATATTTTTTATTATAAAGCAGGTTTAGGTGCTATATAAATACTGTGAAGGTATGGAAATGCTCAATCCATGGAGAAATACACACGGGCTGTATTCAGAAACTCTGCCTTTAAACAAGCTGTTAGGATTTCTGTAACTTTGTGATGTCACAAATATACAATATATATATAGACCATTACACAGTTTTAAATGTAAACATTCTCAATGTGTCCCAGTTTATTCCCGGTTGCAGTGTATGTGAATGGCATCAGCTGACAGGAAGTAAACATGGACCCAAGCTGTTGCCTAGCAACGCAGTTCCATTGCAATTCCACTGAAATACGCTAAAACAAAGCATTTTAGCATAGTCAGACAGACAGTATGAGGAAAATAAAGGGTTTTGAAGATTACAGCATGTAAACATGTTCTAGTAGAAACATAAAATACAAGAATGAACCTGAAAAAAATGCATAATATGGGAACTTTAATTTGTCATACATCTACAATTTAATTTTTAAAACTTTACTTACTACTTTAATTATAATATATTTCAAATGTTCTATATCCATT
>CAKAOH010022227.1:44220-138710 GCA_916701665.1 Sebastiscus tertius
GAAGAAACATCCTGTTTAAAATGATTAAAAGACAGTATGAAGATTTTTCATTTATACCGTATTTGTATTACCCATGTCTCAGTATATTACATTGTCTGGCATTAATTATTTAGCTAGTGGATCGATCATAATTTTGTCTGACAGAACAGTCTCAACACAAAGTCCCTTTAGTAGCTTTTCTGGAGCTGTCAATCGTATCGCATGATCTTCCTCAGCAGATGGAGTTGCTCAGTTGTCATGGAATTGTTTACTTTTCTGGGCACTTTAAGGACTTCTCATCCATATTGTCTTAAGATAGGAGATTAAAAATGAATTCCTGACATTGGAAACAGCAGTTAACAAAAGGTAGGGAGGGATGGATGGATGGATGAATAGATTGATAGATAGATAGATGCACTTTATTGATCACAAATTGAGAGCAGCAGGTTATCCAGGCAATGTACAGGAACAGTAAATCAAATGTACATATCAGCACTAGAGATACATAGCTTGTCCAAGGTCATGAATGAACTCTCATCATTTATCAATGTTTTTTTCCATGGTATCTTTGTTAACAGGATTTCATTTGACAACAATTCAATTTTATTGTTTGTGTTGCACCATATTGCTGCTCCTGTCGGTGTCTAGTAGTTGTATTACCAGTTGTCTCTGCTAATGGGGTTCTGCTTTGTTCAGGTCAGGAAGAGGGAAATAGGCTTTGAGCTGTGGCTGCTATTGGTTATTCTTCCATCTGATGTGCGCTGCACATGTTTCACTCAATGGACAGAAATAGCATTTGCAGAACTACTGCTAGTACATCCTTTGCTGATGATACAGGTCAGTACTACTCTTCAACACAAATGTCATTATTTTCTGTGGTATTTTAAAAGTTTTTCATAAATTCATTCATAAAAACAGCTCAAGCATACAAGTGTTATGAAACAGTTTTGTGGTATATTATGAGAATCATAAAACCTCCCAACACTGAAGCAGTGAATATTTTTTGGGGGGGTTTATGCAGGACACAGAGTTGGGTCAGTCCAGGATAACAGTCTGTCTTTTCACTTTAGTCCTGACTGTCCTCGCCAAGCCAGAAGAGAACAAGGTTCGAGCCAGGTTTCACGTTGTAGACCAGTCCTGCCAAAGGATGTCTGTCATACTTGTATCTGTCCTCCTCTCAGCAGCCACACAGAGGTCACTCCCAGAGGTCATAGTGTGCACTGGCTGAATAACTGCCCTCTAAAACCATTTTTAAAAGGAAAACAAAAGAGTTTGTGTGCCATTTTTTCTGTGATCTATATTAAATTCAGCATTTTCTCGGTTACCGAATAGATAATCCTAAAAGACATATTTGTTATGTGTAAATAGAAACAGCTTCCTCTGCAGAGCGTCTATACTGTTGATGCCTTTTCAGTCCAGCGCCTCAGCTAAAACCCTTTTGACACAACTCGGGGGGATAGTTTAAAACTCGTATTTTAATGTAGTCATACCGGATGACATGAAAACCCCAGTGACATTCATTGCGTGTTACAAAACCCTCCTTGCTGTAAGTGATACAAGATTGAAATATCTGACAGTACATCCTCGGAGGCTCCTTAACCTTATTTCAGCAGCAGCTGGTCGGCAGCCAAACCAACCCAGGCGGATGCAGCTGCCCAGTCTGCTCCATTCAGCTGCTTAGCAACACCGACTTCATGGCTCATACTCCTGTTATTAAACATGTGAGACCAGCCACCCACTTGGTTTCTTTTCATCTTTTTTTAACTATAGTGAGAGTAAAGATTCATTTCCAGCATTATAATAGATGGTGCAAAGCAGCTGAAGTGTGTTTCCTCCTGCAGCTTTGACCTCAGTTTGCCATTCTTTTTTTTTATCAGGCTCATCCAAGCATCCGAAAAAAAGAGTTGAATGTGAGCCTTTGTCTTCGCTCTCTCCTGATCATCCTCTGTGTGTTGCCAAAGGTTCACTGCTGCTGGTGACTGTGTGCTACTGCGCTACTACTACTGCTCCATGCTGCTCTGAATAATGAGGGGAAAAGATTGCGGTCTGTTTTTCCCAGTTTCTAAAATTATACAATAATAAATTAGTGTCATACAAAGGCCAGAAAAAAAGTCACAAATGAAGATGAGCCAACAAGTTTCTAAGAATGTATAGCTGTTGTTTTTTTTGTTATAGAATTTTAGTTTTAAAGAAATGCATTGTAAATTATTAACAAAGAAAATTATATAATCCAAAACAAAATATTGATTGTAAAAAATAAAAATCATAAAATTATTACTAATAATGATAATAAATACCGCCCCTGAATAAATAAATAAAAATCTAAAAATAATAAAATGATTAATAATAATGATAATAAATACCCCCAAAATAAATAAATGAAAATAATAAAATGATTACTAATAAGGATAATAAATACCCCCTAAATAAATAAATAAAATAAGAATAATAAAATTATTACTAATAATGATGATAAATACCCCCCTTGATAAATAAATAAAAATAATAAAATAATAAAATTATTACTAATAATGATAATAAATACCCCCCAAATAAATAAACTAAATAAAAAAATAATTATTAATAATGATAATAGATCTTCATGTAATACGCTAGGGGTTGTTTTATTATATGGTAAAGTTACATAGATTCTTACTTAAGGCCCCTGTCCAGGATAAATCAGTTTTCTCTTTAGTTTTCTAATTCATCACTCCTTTTATTCCATTTCTTGAATAAAGGTGCTCCAATGCAGAACCCACTTGTCAGACCTTATCCGTACATTAGACGTTTCCTGTCTGAATTAACTCCTATTGACTTGCCTGCGGAACAGTGGCCCACTTACCCATTTCTTCTCCCTCGCCGTGAGGCCTCTTGTGCCAAATCCATGAAGACCACTGAATGTGAATTCGCCAAAACTCTGTCCTATCTGCCGTCATTCCTTCATGCCTGGATGAACAGGCACTTAAGCCAGTGGCAACATGAGAGCTGTTGTCTTATGGGGGACATTCATTTTACTAGCCGGCCTACCTTACATCCATTTTTAATACGGAGATGGGGGGATTGTCTCCTGCCTTGTTCTTTGTCATTGCTTTAAAAGCCTCATTAAGTCGGAGCGATATCCTGTTGGTGAGCTTCCTGACTGAGTGCCAAACACAGCCTTGTCACAGGTTGTCATTCAAAGGGTGCAAATGTCAAATCTTTAGTCATTATTAGCTGGAAAATACCAAACCCATTATGTACTCTGAATTTTCTTTCTCTACAATCAGAGGGGTTTAGTTTGACAATGAAACCACTGCAGAATTCACCCAAATGAAATAAACAACTGTTTTGTTTTTATGGTTTGCAGCCGTCATGACATCATTGACATTGAAAGCCAGACAGTGTGAGCTGATGGCTCCGCTGCCTCCCAGTCAGTCTGCTCCGTCCAGACCACAGAAAAGCAAACATCTGCACCAGCCTTTGAGCGCTGTCCTTGTTCTCTCACATAATTCTTTTTAAGTCATCTGAACTGGTTGGTGTCAGTGTATGAATATGTGGCAACAGCCAAAACACATAGAGGCTGCACTGGTGAAAATGTAAAGAATGCTGACAGTTTCTTTTTTTTGTTTTGTTCCCCTTCTCTCAGTGTTATTTACTGTCTAAAGACACACTGGAGGAAGAAAGGACAGGACAAACACTCAGTAAGTCACCGTTGCATTACAGAGGCAGGGACTTTTAGCAGGCTGTTGGCATCTCCACAAACCTTGATGCTTTAATCACACTCATGTGAGGGGAAATTTCTGCTGGTCTGACAAGTCGCTGCACTAGATGCCAACAGAGCCACAGGAACTGCGACGACAGTGGTATTCAGCAGAGAATGTGTGGAAATAGAGCTACTTACCATATTTTACTCAGCTTCAATCCCTTGAATAAATCTCCACTAAGCCATCTTTTCAGAATAAAGTGCTTGATCATTCCCTCTCCCCTGCATTTTAACACTCTGAATGTCAGTAAAAATCTGCAAAACAGGCAATGACAGCTACTATGAAACAAAATAACCACACATGTAATGCACATAAGATCAGAAAAATAATGACATCTTCTGATCAACCAACATTTGAACTGAAGGGGAAATGGTGCCAGATACTATATTTTTTTCCTAAACCTAACTATTGTGGCTTTATTGCCTGAACATAAGCAAGTGTTTTTGTTTAATTCGCAAAATTAGGCATCTCTTTACAGCGACCCAAAAGTGATGCCAAGGGGTCTGACAAAGTGTCAGTATGTGACGAGTTTGGATGAGAACATGTTGTTTATTTCTAGTATTAATTCCCTTACTGCATTCAGACTTCAGACAGTCAGTTGTTCTCCTCTGGCTTACAAATGTAGAAATGCATTTTTGCACGAGTCAGTTTCTTCGGCAGGAGCATGAAAGGAAAATATTGTACGCTGGCTCGACTGCCGCGCCCCATGAAAAACAACCGAGGCTTATCTCAGTTGCTGACAACCTGTTAGATGAGACCTGAGGATGTGGCCTGTGTGAGTTCGCTGTAGTGTGACTAACCTGTCCTTGACACTCTTTCACATCTCTCTGTAGACACACATAGGCACACACACTTAGCACTTCAATGGGATCTGGAAGGCTTGTTATTTCTAATCCAGATGATGGAAATTTATCATTAAGCCTCGACCTCACTGTGAAGCCACCCTCATACTGGACCAGACTAACCTGACATTATTCTCTTCCAACCTTTAATCCATATCAGCAATTCCTTTTTTTTTTTTTTTATTGACTCAATTAGTCCATACATGTACTTTGTTCTCCAAGATACAAACTCATTTATGTGATTTAATAATAATAGCAATAATAATAATAATAATAATAATAATAATAATGACCATAATTATAATAGCCTAATAATAACAATAATAATAAACAAAATAGAAATTAAAAAATAATAATTTTATTTATTGACTCAATTAATCCATACATGCACTTTGTTTTCCAAGATACAAACTCATTTCATCATAGAATATAAATTAATAAGACAAAGAACATGCCATAACCTAATCAAAATATAAATAAAAATCAGTATTTTATGTGAGATAATAATAATAATAAACAAAATAAAATAAAAAACATATTAAAAACATATCATATCAACAATTCTTAACATGAGGCACATACTTTATATAGCCTAGATGGAGCAAAATCCAGAGAAATGTTCTGGACCGACTATTCTGG
Source organism: Sebastiscus tertius (assembly GCA_916701665.1). Lineage (NCBI taxonomy): Eukaryota > Metazoa > Chordata > Actinopteri > Perciformes > Sebastidae > Sebastiscus > Sebastiscus tertius. The sequence continues at coordinate 49,424 of CAKAOH010022227.1, forward strand.
AGACAAGACAAACAAAAAGACTATTTTGACTTCACTCCAACTTGTGAAACATGCTGATAAATGGCTGTTACATAATTGCATTCCTGTTAACAGAGTGACGGTGTTGACTGTCGACTCAGCAGTCTCTCAGTTTGAGTCCTGCTCGTCTCTCCACTGCTGTTGCTGACTCCATCCTGTCTGTCTCATTTGTGCTGCGTTGAGTCAGTGATCACCGTGGAAGGACAGAAGGCCCACAAGCACATGGAGAAACATCAGCTGTAGCCTATACTATATGCCGTTCTCAGGTGTAACGTTAAAGCTATAGTTACACATCAACCTGTGGTGCTGAAAGGACAGCGACACAGTGGACAGACAGCTCCTCCTTGGAAACCTGAGTTACCTGCTGAGTGCTCACCTGTATCCAATCAGCTCATTGTAGGTCGCAGACTGCTGGAGCTGCTGAACACTGGTTTGACTCTTTATCCAGCTGAATTAAACTGCAGCAGAAAGAAGAGGTGAGTATTATTCTCAGTATTTGCAGAAAAAGTACAAAAATATTTAAGTTTTTTAAGTTTCCAGGTGCTCTTGAACCTCATATCCTAATTATAGCATCCATTTGGAAAGGTCCTCTGGTCACTCTACTGGAGCTCTACTGCATGTGTTTGTTTTCTTTTTTTATATATTTTATTTTTTCCCTTTTTTCAAGGTTGTTTTCATATATGCAATTTACAGTTCGTAATTACAATAGTTTATAAACCAATTTTTAAGTAGATGAGCTTATAGACAAACTCATTAAGGACAGTAGAGAAAACAACTTCAACATTCAAAATTTAAATAAAATTAAGAAAATAAATAATAATAATAATAATAATAATAATAATAATAATGAATAAATCAGTCCAGGTTGGTGTCCCATGTTACGCTGTTCAGACTCAGACTCCAACACAAACTACACGGAAGCATCAAAACCTCAAAGTTCTATCTAGTGAAGCCCGTCTTGCAAAACAGTGTCAACTCTTCCCGCTCCAGCCCCCCGACCACGGCCGGAAGACACAGTGGAGACCGTAGTTTTGGTCTCCAGGGCCGGAGTGTCTGCTCCTCTGCTCCGCTGCCTTCCTGCCTGCCTTCACTCACACACCGAGCACGTTCTCGTACTCCACTCTCACGTGCATGCGCGCACACTCCACACCGCAGAAGAGTTAGTTTAGCTCTGAGAATATCTAGTAAATGTACAGTGGACGCTTTTGCAGAAATAACTGCTGCAGCTCCTCCAGACCAACAGAGGTTTCCTGTGTCTTGTGAAGTGACGGGGCTCCGCAGCGAGAAACGTTATCGTCTCCGACCAAAAATCAGGTTCCCTCTGGCCGCGGTCAGGAGGCTGAGGCAGGAAAAGCCAACACTAGGATCAGCAGTGATTCATGGAGAGACCTTCGTCTGGTCAGCTAACATTACTGCCATGCAGGTGAAATATAGAGTGATATTGTGGTTTTAGCTGACGTGTGTTGCCTCACTGTGTTGAGCGATGCTCGTTCATGTCTATGTAGAGCGAACACAAGCGCGAGCCCGACGCTGACTTTCGTTGACTTAACGGCCACAGGTGTCGCTGTTAACAAGCATTTCTGAAAGTTACAAACAGTCCCTTTAAAACTAAACAGTCATAAATCCACAACTCTGCCTGCATTTAGGCTATTTAAACTACTGTCATTTTATTTTATTTGACAAAAAAAATTGCTACCTATAGCACCACCACAGTGCCACCTCTGGCTTTAACTCAACTCCTGTCTGCTCAGGCTTCCACACATACACACACACACACACACACACACAGCACTTCAGCACCACTTTAACATTAGTCTTCCTCGGTCACTTGTGCAGGTCTCTCCAGCATGGCAGAGAGCAGAGGAAACCAGGACGAGCTGCCGGTTTATCTGGCCCGACCCGGCACCGCCGACCAGGTGGCCCGGCAGAAATACGGAGGCTTGTTCTGCAACGTGGAGGGCGCGTTTGAGAGTAAAACCATCGACTTCGATGCTCTGAGCGTCGGCCAGAGGGGCTCCAGGACACCGAGGACCGCCAAGAGAGAGACCGAGCAGGAGGCGAGGAGCCCGGCTACTGACAGCAAGATCTGCACCCCTGGTGTGGTGGAGAGTCCTGCAGCAGACAGGAGACGAGGAGGGAAAGAAGTGTTGCAGAACCTGGGAGATGAAAAGGTAAGAAAACTGTAACTTGCAGCATGTGTTAATGACAGGACAGGAGTGCTTTCTGCATTGTTAGTTTGACTTTTTTTTTTTTTTTTAAGAGTGATGTTAGTTATGTTTCAATGCTGAGCAATTATTCCATTGGTATTATTAGTCAATAATATAATGAAGGATGGAGAAGTAGCCAACAATATAACAACCTTTTGAAATTGCAAATAACAATTAACTCACAAATGGACCCTGGATGGATGGATGCAGCATGTGTTAATGACAGGACAGGACAGGAGTGGTTTCTGCATTGTTAGTTTCACTTTTTCTCTTCTGGTACCAACCTTTTTTTTTTTTTTAAGAGTGATGTTTAGTTATGTTTCAATGCTGAATAATTATTCCATTAGTATTATTAGTCAATAATATAATGAAAGATGGAGAAGTAGCCAACAATATAACAACCTTTTGAAATTGCAAATAACAATTAACTCACAAATTGACTTTGATGTTGTCAAGCTGTGGACCACACCTAAATAAAATTAAAAATCTCTCCATCGTCCACCTGTTCAAAGCCTCTTCAGGCTGGATTAATACATTGTGTGTAGTACAACATTGCATTAGGGAACTAAATTATGGATGAAACCCTAAATTGTGTCACACAGCCACTTCACATATCAGATTACTCACTGAAAGGATATACACCTTCCTAAAGAAATGGTCAAGATAATTTAACAGCATTGCACCTTTTTTATCATTTATTTATGGTGGAAAGTAACTAAGTACATTTACTCAAGTACTGTACTTAAGCACAATTCTGAGGTACTTGTACTTAACTTCAATATTTCCATTTTATGCAACTTTATACTTATACAAATATTGTACTTTTTACTCCATCACATTTATTTCACATGCTATAGTCACTTTTCAGATCAATATTTATATTTAAAACATTTGATCATCTTTATAAAATAAAAAATATATATAATATAATACATAATAAACATAATAAAAATGTATATTTTTATATATAAAAAATAATAATTTATAAAATTAAAAATAATAATAAAAAAATATAAAAAAATAGCATTGTTATAGATTAGACTTATTTACCCAAAAGTATAGCTAAATTGCTAAGATTAGCTTCACGTGACAACTTTAAAATGCTGCTTACATGTACATGTCAATAAATCAGTATTAATATTCCAATAATTTATGGAAAACATAACTCTAAATGGGGACAGTTTGCATAATGAGTTATTTTGATACTCTTAAGTACATTTTGCTGCCAATATTTAAGTAAAATTTTGAACGCAGGACTTTTACTTGTAATGGAGTATGTTTATGTTGTATTGCTACTTTTACTTAAGTAAAAGCTCTCAGTACTTCTTCCATCACTGTTTTTTAACGCATATGATGGGAAATGCACGGTGCATGCCAAAATGGCTGGGAAATGAGACAGACTTATACCATTCACTGCCAATTTTCATCAGAATATGTTTGGCAACTGTAGTAATTCTTAAACTCTTGAAGAATACTGCAGGAGAATTAACCCAATATATCAAGACAATAAAATGTAGGGGAAAAAAAGACTCAAGCAACCATGAGGCCACAGAGCACAGTATGACTGGAAAGCCTCAAGGCTGGACAAATGAATATTTCTGTCATCACTACAAGCCTGATCCACTGCAGACATGACTTCTGTTTAAGTGAAACCACAGAGCTGGCGACCATGATGCTGAATATTATACTGGGGGGGAAATGCAACAAGTGTTACCCACATATTTTGCAACATGTTGACCTGCTGTTGTTTGAGTGACGACAACTGTAGGTCCATTAAAGCAACAAGCTAAAATATAACAGAAAGCACACTGTGACAACTACATCCAGGTTTGTATTTATTGCAATGTGCATACATAGAGAAGGCGATATGGCTTTACACAGGTTAGAGATGTAATACACATCAAATGCAACTGAGAAATATGAGCATTTTTATGTGTGCAGTAAAGAACAAAAACACTTTTATAGCGCGTGCATCTAAGTGGCAAATGTTTGTAAAAAAAACAAAAAAAACAGCTTAGAAACACCTATTGCATCTGGCTGCTGAAGAAACGTAATCAAACTTGACACATGGCATGTAAATAACACCATAGTGGATTGGCAAACTAAAACAATTAAGGTGCAGGAATGTTGTACTGAAACCAAAATCAAACTTTAGACAAACCTTCCACTTAATTAAATACAACACTTCAGACTGTAGTTTTAGGTTTTTATGTGCTACTGCATAAAACTATTATGTTTTTTTTATTTTTTTTTAATAGTTTTTTGATAGTTATGAAAGGGGGAGAGTTAGGGGACGACATGCAGCAAAGGGCCGCGGGTCGGATTCAAACCCCCAGCCTTCTTTCATGGGCCACGCGCTCTACCAGGTGAGGTACCGGGGTGCTCCCAAAAAAATATTTTTTATGTTTCGTTTTCCTTCTTTTCGAGTGAAAGGTTGTCAACATGTTCAGAGCGGTTGCTATGGTGTTTTTAGGTGGTTGCTATGGTGTTCTGGGTGGTTGCTATGGCACTGAGTGGTTAGAATGGTTGCAATGGTGTTCTTGGTGGGTAGGCTATTGCTAGTGATTTTGTTTGGTTGCTAGCATGTATGAGTATGGTGGTTGTGGCTGTTTAGAAGGAACTGCATGGTTTCTAGGATGTGATTTTAGGAGTCACACAGCAGTAGAAGTAATAGTAATCAGCAGTAGTCGGTAGTATCATTAGTTGTAGTTACACAGGCTCATTATCTAAACCGATAATGTTCAGTGTGGTTCAGTATGGTGTGGTAACGTGTTAAATACTTAGCAAGTTACTGGAAAACTGTATTCTGGATAGGGCTTTTTTCACAGCAGACATTTTGACTTGTCATAGGAAAAGCACAGGTGTGTTAATAATCACATCATGATGGTGTGATAGTGAGCCAGCGAGCACAATACCCAACCTGATATCACACCAAAGCGTGTTATATACCCATCTATCCACCAGTAGGATAGCGTGTCTGTGTCACGTTTTGTCTCGCCAAGGTGTGAATATTATGCACTTGTATGAAGGTGCAGTACCAGCAGGGAACGACAAAACCACTCACTTAGGTTTAGGAAAAACGTCATGGTTGGCCTTAAAATAAGTACGTAAACTTAGTAAAATACGTACAGAAACAACCTAACATTAATACGGAAAACACGTCACAAACGTCACTAACGTCACTAACGTAACTTCAAAACAAAACACCGGTCTCCTGGTTGAAAGTCGTGTGTTTGTTGGACCCAAGTTTATAGTTAAAAGTAGCCATACCACACCATTTCTCATCATGCTACCTGTTTTGACAAATTATAATTATATCTGATTCCAAAAGTGTGGGCAGAGTTTCTCAGCAAAAAACGGTGTGTGGAAGAGGAAGACGAATGGGCCGATGCTATCAAGCAGTCACTCTAAATCTTCACCACACCCGCTGTCAAATAACTCTTGTTCTGAGCAGGAAAGTTGGTTCTTCTAATGTCAGACTGAGATCACTCTCTGGGCACCAAAACTGATGATTCATGTCTCTCTCTCTCTCTCTCTCTCTCTCTATCTGGCTCTGGCACACACACTCGCAAATTTTGGCTCAGAGAGAAAAGACGCTGTTAGACTAAGTGAGGATGATTACTAGTTAGTCATCACAGGGCTGGCCACATATTGGCACACACTCATACTGTACTCATATAACACATGAATGGAGCTAATACATTTTTATAAGAAGCAGGAAGGAGTTAAACATGAAATGATATAATGTAATACAGTCACATAGAATCTATTAAAATGTAATTGAACTCTCATCTGAAATCATCAGCAGCAACATTGGTATCCTCTAATGCAATATACAGCAGCATGTGTACCAACCAATGACAATGCGGTGTCATATTTAAAGAGGCAATCAGTGAAATCTAGTTTTTTCTTGATTGTAGTATTGTTGTTGAAGTGTTTGCACTATTTACTTTTCTTATTAGGAGACAGCAAGTTCAGTACATCAACAACATCTCGTTCTTTTATTGTCTTTGGAAAGCAACACTTACTGTGTCTCTAGAGAAACACCCTATCAGCACTAGTGATTCAAGCTTTTATGATCTATTACGTAAAAAAACACAATAATTATATGTTATATTAATATAATTATTTTAATAATTAGGGCTGTGGAGATTTGTTTTAACACCACTAACTTCTTTAACGCATTAACGCAACTTGCGATTTTTAATTAACGTCTTTAAAAAAACGTCAGGCTGCTGTTGGGCCCGGCCGTTATTCGATCTTTCGGAGGTTGTAGCTTGTCGTGAAGGAGGTTAAATAATGCTCCAAAGTTACGCTAAATTCTGGTGAGGGAAAACTGGCATGGTCATTTTCACAGGGTTCCCTTGACCTCTGACCTCATGATATGTGAATGAAAATGGGTTATATGGGTACCCACGAGTCTCCCCTTTACAGACATGCCCACTTTATGATAATCACATGCAGTTTTAGGGCAAGTCATAGTCAAGTCAGCACACTGACACACCTACATGCCTACATTTTTATGCTACATGCAGTACCTGTGAGGTTTTCTGGACAATATATGTCATTGTTTTGTGTTGTTAATTGATTTCCGATAATAAATACTGTATATACATACATTTCCATGAAGCAAGCATATTTGCCCACTCCCATGTTGATAAGAGTATTAAATACTTGACAAATCTCCCTTTAAGATACATAGACAATCATGCAATTAATCATGATTAAATATTTCAATCGATTGACAGCCCTATTAATAATATAACTTACACTCTATAATGCAAGTCCCACTTATTGTTTCTACAACATAAATACTGTTTGATCCGAGCAAATAAAAAAAGACTGCTGCTGTTTCTGATGTAGCTGCAGATCTCTCATCTGTTGTCCCCCATCGTTCATTCATTATCGGCTCAGCAGCGAGCAGAAGAGTGACACACCTGTTGTGAGACAACAAGTCTAATGCGAGGGGACTGATTGAAGCCACAGAGCTCTGTTTATTTGAGAATATTGATAAATTATCAAAAGTAGAAATGACAAAACTTTTCAGCATTTTGTTTTGAAGGGCTTGTCCTTTATTATTAACACCTCAGTGATTCCTGTGCTGTTATTGATTCACAGCCTGACAGCAGACAGTTGGGACTGGGCCAGTGCACGCACAACTAACCTATCTGAAGCCTCACATCATAATGATAATATATTTACTTTGTCTCTTCTGAATTCTAAATGTAACTTTAATAGCCTTTACTGCCACTGTCATCATTTTATAAAATTATATTTTTCCTCTAAGCTTTTAAGTACAGTAGATATCTTCAGTAAGGCAGGCAGCCAGTTTCTCCCCCCCCCCATGTGGCCTGATACTGAACTGCAATATTGCACCTCCTGAGGCTCAGATGATTCAGCAGAAATCATCAGACAGTTAGACTGTGTGCATTTTTTGCTTTGTTTGGAAACTGTTTGAGGACATCAGACTGACAACAGAGTCAGGACGTGCTTATTCCTCTGACACGATCTAGTACAGTCTGGATGCCAGTCTGGCTTAACATGACCTTTTGATGATGACAAGCAGAAAAGCTGAATGTTCATGATGTCTGACAATTGATTGTCTTTTTTTTTAACCTTCAAGTGCAACAGTTTCATGTTGAATCTGATTATTTATTTCAGAATGTAATATATGACATTGTAATGTAATGTAGTTGTCATAATCGGTAAATTGTTAGGGTTCATTTGTGGTTATTTTATGGCTTTGGTAAAATAATTTAGAAGCTTGTGTTGACGTTGTAGTAATAGTAAAACATAATGATCATAATTAAAGTTCTGTCCTGTCTGGTGAGCTAATTAGTACAATCAGCTGCTGTAATGGAGTGAAAAATGGGGAGTGGTTAGCCAGATGTCCAGGGACCCCCCTCCATCTTTGTTATCCTGCATGGTGGAGCATTGCACACACTTACATTCACACTGACCCACACATACAGTGAACATACAGGTTCACATACACATTGACACATTTAAGCTTGTGCACATCTATGCACGTGAGCCACAAGTATAATGACCAAATTATGATGCCATCCTACTGGTTAGTTATTAAAGCTGCAGTAGGTAAAACATTTCTTATAATCCTGATTCATAGAAAGACTCTGGAAGAGAAAGAGCACCAATGGCCACTAGTTAAAGGACTACTCCACCAATTTTACACATTATGGTCAGTTTACTAGTCACAGGGAGTACTACTCAGCCTGTCTTCTGTAGATCCGCAAGAGCTTTGTCAGGTCTGAGAAAATAACCCTGATGATGTCAAAGTGACATCATCAGGGTTATCTCAGCCAACGGGCAACATCCAGGGACTGAAAAGTGAAGCCAATGCTGAAGTGCTTTAAACTTGTATTCTTTCTAATAGCCAGCAGGGGGCAACTCCTCTGGTTGCAAAAAGTAGTCTGATTGTATAGAAGTCTATGAGAAAATGAGCCTACTTCTCACTTGATTTATTACCTCAGTAAACATTGTAAACATGAGTTTATGGCCTCAATCATTAGTTTCAATTCTTCTTCAATACAGCATGATGTTCATTTAGTAAACTATGGTCCCATTTAGAGTCAAATAGACCATAAAGCAGGGTATGTTTTAGGGCGTGGCTACCTTGTCATTGACAGGTCGGAGTTGTCTGTGTTTTCGTTGTAGAACTTTAACCCTTTCACAGTGTGTTTTCAGCTCATGAAAGCTAATCATAACATTTTGGTTGCCTAAAAATATCTTATTCATCATTCGGTTGTACTTATCTCCACCCACTCATGTCACTTCTGGCTGCAAAAAAACAAGAAGGCAACAGCCAAAGTGCCGAACTCAAGGCTTCAAAACATCAGACCACAATGGGTGACATCACGGTGACTACGTCTACTTCTTATATACAGTCTATGACCTCAGCTTGCGCTTGGAAACTTAAACGTTTTTAACAGAAAGACAGCGTTACATACTGGCCGTTTACCACGGTACAACACGGAGATGCTGTTGAGTTGCATTATGGGAAATGTAGTATTAGAGACTGAGGATATCTCAGCCCCTGCTGCTTTGATGTTGACCATCTTTTTAAAATCGGTCTCTTTCAAGTCCAACAACTTTTTGTAAATGCATGACTAAATTGCTCGAGTAGCCCTGTATTTCCTCACAGATTTGTCCCATTACCCAAATGCTGGTGTGTTACTGTATGTTGCTTTTTTCAGAGAAAAAGAGAAAACAAAATCTCCTAAGCATAAAAAAAAATCTAAACCTTCACCTAATTATGGCAGTGAGAGTGAGCTGCACTTACCAGTCACTAGAGATCATTTTCCTTCCTAGTGATCACACGTTAGTAAACATGACCATGCTAATTCAGTATGATTGCTGGGTATTAAAGGGAATATTTACCAGTTTGCTTCTCCATTTGGGGCCACCAAGGTGCTTAGTCTGCTGGTGCAGCTTTGATGACCCGACAGAGTGTGTTTTCTGCATCCTTGATCTGTCTGCCCCCTGTCTGTCTGTCACTGTCAGCTGCTTAATGTGGTCTGCAGAGGTAGCACGCCTGCAAACTTGAAGTGTGTTGTTGACGCATTCTCTGAGGGCCTGGGAATGCTGAGGTAATGCCTTACTGCCTCACTGCCATGAAAGGACATGTCAGCATGCAGGCGCTGCGTCCTCTCGTAGCCAAAGGCGGGAGGAAAACAATCAGTGGATATTCATTTACATAAAAAAATATATACATTTTTAAAGCCTCCCAATATGTGAAATTTGTGATTGTAGAGAAAAGTTCAGGGTGAGATGGTTGTAGAAAACGCACGTATGCACACACTTTAAAAGCATCCACACAAATAGATATTTGATATAATAAAACTTTAACAACTGACAAACTATCGAATGTCTCATTTACAAAACAAATAATTTCAAATCTTTACAATAAACACTTTATATAAGCCTCAGCATATGTTATTAATCATACGGTTAAAGGGACAGTGTGTAGGATTTGGTGGCATCTAGTGGTGTGGTTGCACATTACCACCAACTGAGTACCCCTCCGCTCACTCCTCCCTTTCCAAGACTTCGGTAACGTGAGCCGCCAAGTGCAAAACCGTGGTAATGCCATTCGCCTCGCTCAGAGGCCATCCTTACCATAATAACACTACTTTAGAAGCAACGGAAGTCAGACGGCGGCTGGCGGTAGCACGTTTTTTTCACTCTGCGGCTCACGTTACCACAGTTTCACAAGCATGTCGGAGAACTACGGTGGCCTTCAGGTAACGTAAAAACGCGAAAGGTTCTCTCTAGAGCCAGTGTTTGGTTTGTCCGTTCTGGGCTACTGTAGAAACATGGCGGACTCGCTCCCTATGTAGATATGAAGGGCTCATTCATAACGAAAACACAACAATTATTAGTTTCAGGTGATTATACACTAATGAAAACATAGTTATGAATATTATATTCCATTTCTGTTAATAGATCCCCCGAACTAAACTAAAAAGAGAGATGAGGTACTGTCAACATAATACACACTGAATCTTCTATGTTGTAAATCTATATCTTTCTTTTAAACAATGAAAAGCATGTACTGAATGAGACAATGATTTTCCAGTTGATGGTAGTAGTACACACACACACACGCATACACACACATACACACACACACACACACACACACACGTACACATGTAGACAGGCACACCCTCAGTCACATGCATGTCTCTGAACCTCATTATGGGTGCATTAGTGCAGAGGAGGGGAGTGGTGGAGGAAACGACTGGCGGAGTGGAGGGGGATCCACTTTAGGTCCAAACAATAGAGACACATGGTCGGGTGGGGGCATGCAGAGAGCGCGTGTGTGTGTGTGTGTCGTGGTGAGTGGACATGTGGGGTGTGTAATGTGGTGGGCAGACTCTGTGACAGCTGCTACACCATTTTGCCCCTCCTCTGTGTTCAGAAAAACAAAAATCTCTAGGTAATTATTGGTAAAGATTTGCTGTTTAATCTTGCATTTTTATATAATATTTCTATTTAAACAAAAAAATGGGATCCTGAATTTATTTAGGAGTCATTTAAGTGCATGGTATCTAAACAGATGTGCTTGTGTTTATGAAATATGTAGAGCTGCCCCCTTTTACGATTAATCGATCCTTTTGTTCTTAGTCTTCTAAGGTTTCTTTTGTCAATTAGTCATTTTTTATGCTTTTTTCATGCTGAATGGCTTATTTCTAAGAAACTTATGAGCACATCTCTGGTAAACACAATATTTAAAGTGTTGCTTTTGTGTGATTCTTTGTGGAGAAACTCTGGAGTTTCACAGATCTGTTGATTTAAATCATCTAATCGATTTGTTGACAAAATCGTATGAGTGTTAGTCGACTAAGAAGTTCTTTGGCCGAGGACAGCCCTAGGAATAAGACATCTGAACATGTCTAGATTTAAAACATGTTTACAGTGTTATATTTTTTTTATTTTAACTTTTTACAATTTAAAAATTCCCCTAAAATTCTAAATTTGGTCATAAACTATCCCTCTGTCTATCAACAGAAAGCCCAATGGGTTTATTTATTCATCAAATCTGTTGATTTCTGTGTATGTCTGTATGGTGAACAGTATTACAATGGTGCAATATGATTTTAAAGTAGCCAAATAAGTACCTAAGGTTGATAATGAGGATGACAATAACGAGTAAAATGATAATGATTATTGGCTATACAGTGCCACACATGTTGTTCTAATCAATCAATCATGACTGACCTTCTACTCTAATTAATTAACTCCTTTGTGATTTTGGCAGTGATACACAGATACAGAATAGACCACAGACTGGTGAGTTTTAAATCAGAATCAGGTTTATTTCGCCAAGTACATACATACATAGAATTTGACTCCGTTTTTTATGCAGCCTTCTCAATGTACTTACTCAGAATATAAATAACAATGAATAAAAATTAAATAAAATAAAATGTCTATATGCAAGTCAAGTGTTCAGGAGTTGTAAACATTACAAATAGTGCAAATAAATAAATACTGGATGGATATACATGGACTAGATGATTATGTACAGCATGTACATGTGGAGATGTGTATATACTGTATGTACACTGAACAGGAATTATATTTACAGTGAAAGGTATGTACATATTATTATACATACAGTACATAAAGTGACAGATGATATGTAAATATTACAAAATGGTGCATTAAAGACTGTAAATTATAATCTAAAAATGTGCAACAATGTGCATTAAAAACTGTAAATTATAATCAACAATGTGAATTAAAGACTGTAAATTCTGATCTAAAAATATGCATTAAAGACTTTAAATCATAATCTAAAAATTTGCAAAAATATGGATTAAAGACTAAATTATAATCTAAAAATGTGCAACAATGTGCATTAAAGACTGTAAATCATAATCTAAAAATGTGCACTAAAGACTGTAAATCATAATCTAAAAATGTGCATTAAAGACTGTAAATTATGATCAAAAAATGTGCACTAAAGAGTTTAAATCATAATCTAAAAATGTGCATTAAAGACTAAATTATAATCTAAAAATGTGCAACAATATGCATTAAAGACTGTAAATTATGATCTAAAAATGTGCACTAAAGAGTGTAAATCTAATCTAAAAAATGTGCACTAAAGAGTGTAAATTATAATCTAAAAATGTGCATTAAAAACTGTAAGAATTATAATCTCTAACGGCAGCAGCGGATATTTGGTGTCAAAGGCTTATTGACAGTGTACGACTGATCAAGTGCTCATCAGAGTGATGGCCTGTGGGTGGGTAGAAACTGTCCTTGTCTGTCTTGTTGTGTCTTGTCAACCAGCTCAGATTAATCTTCATAAACTGTATATATGTGCAAGAAAATATGCAAGACAGCTCAGTAATGCAGACAGCTGAGCTTGTCCAGCAGCTGCTCCACTGCGCCCTCCAGTGGAAAGATTGCGACACTACTGTCTTTTCCAATGGAGGGAGGGGCTGTTGAGTGAGCACACAGAGAGAGCCGCTCCTATAGCTCTCAGTCTGCGAGCCACTTTACCATCGCACTGACACAGTGGCCACCATTCCCTGAAGCTCCCATCCAGGCGAGGGCCGCTGCAGCATCCGTAAAAAAGAGGGAATACCTGCTTTTCACAGCTTCATTTTGAAAGGTGGAATCGAAAGAAACATGTCTTACCAAGGAAAAAAGAACATCCCAAAGATCACAGTGAGTAAAAAAGAGTTATTTATGCTTCAGCTGTGCTGTGGGAACTTTGATGCCTGCTGTTTGCAAAATCACCATAAAACCACCATGCATCACGACTCGAGGCTTTTTCTTTTCTTATTTGTCTATTAGACCTGACCAGGTGGAAAAAATACGCACTATGAAAATGCAGGCATGCCCGGCTGCCATAGTGACAGCCAGGCAGAGAGATGAGGCGTTTTCTTAAAGGTGTCCTGCATCTTCTTTGTTGAGGAGCTCCATGCTGTGTGGCTCAGCCGGCTCGCCCATAAAAAAAAAACACTGTAGGGACTTGCTGCTGTCTGCAGGGCAAAGATGATGGCTTTATGGTGATCATATTTAATAATGATTTATAAATATAGTTTGGTGCCATATATTTATAATATTGCATTAATGTGCTTTATATAGGCCATCAATTCCCCCATGCACACCCTTTTATATTTAGCACAAAAATATCATTGTGATGCTTTTTCCATGATTAAAATCACCTTTAAGCCATTTTGACATGAATGTGTTCATCCCTTTCTCTCTTGAAGGGCCTAATTGATCTCTCTGTATGGGAGGATCCATTGCACAGTGATGTGCAGACTCATTTTTCAATGAGCTTTTCACTGCCATTTTAATAATAATAAGAATAACATTAATAATACATTTTATTTATATAGCGCTTTTCTGGATACTTAAAGACACTTTACACAGATAAAATGATCATAAAAAAGGACATTATAAAAATATAAAACACACAATATTATGATTATTATAGCATTTTTTATGCTTTTAATGATACATTTCAATTTATCTAATGAGCATAATTATATTGTCCTGTGGTTATTAGTTGGCAAACAATTGAACAAAAGTGAGTCCATTTTTTTTGTTGCAATTTTTATGCATCATCTCATTATTTCCACAAAGGGTGTTATTTATTCTTATTATTATTAATATTAATATTAAGGATTTAAATGTGTCCCCTTGCAGACATGAGCTACTGTTCATGTTGCAGGCTGATGGTGCAGAGGAGAGTGGAGAGGAGGAGAAAAGAGAGGTTGGGTGGGGGGGAAAACCCACGCCCATTGGTGATGAGCTGTGATTAGCTGGCCTTGTACGCTTGTACTCCTGCATCATGGGAAGGAGAAGGATTCAGGGCTCCAGTCAGAGCATCGAGGGTTGGAGGTTGAATGCAGTTCAGGCTGGTGTTACGCAGCCAGCCAGCTGGGTTGCTGGTGTGTGTTACAACTGCAGAGAAACCTCTCCCTCTCTCCTTCTGTCTGTGTGTGAAAACGCCTTCCTTCCAGTCCTCATTGTTGCAGCTCACAGGCTGCAGTCAGGGGTGTGTTGCTGGGCTGTGGGAGACACAGCCTTTGTCTCGTCTCCTCAGCTGATAATACACCCAAAGGGCTGGTTTTAAAGGGGACGACTTTGGCCCTGCAGAGGTCTTGTATTCTGCATCTGAGCTCTTGGTGTCATTACTCTTAAAGTAGGGCATGCCTCTATAATATGCTAAAGTGGGCCAGAATTTTCCATGGCATGTTTTACATGGTCATTATAGGGATGGGCATTTTAATGCTACCAACCCCCCACAGAGAGGTTGGCTGTTTCTTTTCCTTTACCTTTCCTTTATGGTTGAAATGTGGTGTTAAACTCGCAAATGGCATGATATATTTACGTCACCCATATCCACAGATAAAATCAGTTAGTGATGCTGCAACAGAGAGCACTAGACTCACCCAGATAAGATCTGTCTGCTCTCTTCATAGTTTAATACTGAGACAAGACATCAGAGTTTGATGGCCTCGAGATATATACGCCATCTGGGTTACAGAAGTTTAATTTTTCACTTGTTGTAATCCTCAAAGACGAGCTTCATTCAGTTGAAACCAACACGTTAATCAGCTGTAACCACAGTATAAAGTATCTCATTGATGTCCTTGACCAAGAGCAGAGATAAAGTGGCTTCACACCACTTCTGTTCACAGGGGACTAATTCATTGGTTTTCAAACATAATGTAATGCAGAAGCACTGTTTTCACCACTTAAATCAGTATTTGCTTTTAACATATCATGGTAGCAGTGTTTTTCCCAACATATCAAAGTTATAATCCTTTAATTCATTGTTGATTTGGCGACACCTGTGGCTACTGGTGGTAATGGCAAGTGTGTTTTAATAATACAGGACACAGTTAGTCTCACGATACCAGACAATCGGAGATCTCCACCTTCAGCATTTAGAGACTGGAAATGATACCTGTATCAACCACCAGGGACAGCACACACGCTTGGCTACTCAGAAATGCAACAGAACAATGCACATATTGGTTTACAGTTCATACACTGTACATAAAGATGGACGACGAGTCTCCACTTCCTCTCACTGTACAGAAGTGAAGCCAAAATATCCATCTTTAGACGTCATTTGGAGCCAGAGTCTGCGCAGTAGTGATTGGGCGCTGGAGCCGCGGTATCGAGGTCCCGCCCACACATCACCGCCCGAGCCAATCACAAGCCGAGCTCGGCCGCAGCTCGTTAGTGCGAGCCACCTAGCTGCTACGTTAGCACCACGGTCGCTAACTACTAACAACTAAATATACATACAACAACATGATATCTCCATAACTACATAGATGATCAACCTGACACCTGTTCTGTTACACAGACTCATGATGGTTATGTTAAGTTAAAGTAACATCTACTCTCTCGTATAATTCGTAAGCCTCCAGCTCTGCAATTACTTCACTCAGAGCAGCTGTCAATCATGACGTCTCGCCCCCCTTTTTATAGCATCAAATAACTAATTAAAACCAAACTTATCAGAAAAATGAACACTTGAACATACATTAGTGTGATAAGAACTACCTAAAATGACAGAAGACATCTTTGTGGAAAAATGTATTTGAGGTGTACTTTGACTTTTTAGTTTGACTCATGTCCCATCCGCTAACATGGAGGGGGCTGGCTTTATGAGCTATACTGCAGCCAGCCACCAGGGGGCGATCCAGATTTGGCTTCACTTTTGGGGAGCTGTCGTGTCATTATTCATTACATACAGTCTATGGTCAAAACGCAATTTGAATCCTGCACAGGAATGCGAACTGCACCAGTGAAAATCACAATTTATACAGTAGAGAGGCAATAAAAGAATGCGAATACATGTAATGGCTATTGCTGCCATAATGGGGTTTGATGTAATGAACATTTAAAGTATTAAAACTCGAACCGATTAGAAACTGTGATTCCATAATCCTGAAGACATAAACACAGTAATGGTGTAATATTGGTGACATTGGCCTGAGAGATCTATCACCAGTTGGAGCAGGAATACTCTACCAGTCTGACCATAAAATGACAACCACATGTAAGTGGTTCTGAATAGTTGCATCTTGCGCCATCGCTGGACATCAACTTTACCAGTATTAATAAGAATCCACACTCACTTAATTTACTAAGTAAAATTTATAGTTTTGAACAGCAGAGTGATGAGCTCTGTAAGTGGACAGACAACTCCCCAGTAAGTGCTGATGTCATAAATCATCTAGGTCACTACACAACAGCCTTATTATCAGCTCATAACCCTCCCAGACTCTCCTTCTGTATTTCCAGTTCTATTCCAGCTGTTTCTGTGCGTCTACTCTCCACCAGTGGCTCTGTCAGATTTCTAGGTGTGGTTCTTCCCTTCCCTCATACCCACTCACAGCAGCCTCAGTGTTGTTCCAGGCCGGTACATGTCATCAGTAATCCCCTCCAGCTGGAACGAGCATCTGTGGGCATGAAACAGTGCCGGCAGACGGCGGGAAATGAAAACCCGTTCCCCCTTGCTGACGCACCACAAAACAGGACTCCTCCGCCGCACCAGAGTGTGCCATCACCACCACGCAGGGCTGCAGCAAAAAGTGGGCAAACAAAACACCCCGTGGCCGCCCAGGCGTTGCCGTGCGACTCACCATGGCGACCGACATACAGTTGCGACGGCAGGAAAATACAACCCCTGTTTTGGTTTGTCGTGTGCATGGAGATGTGACTTGACACACACTTCAGTCACACACTTCTCAGACTTCTTGACTGAGAGAGTTTATTTTTCAACCTGTTTTGGCTCAATCAGATCCATATTGGGTTTTTTTTTGTCGCCATGGTTACACGACTACAGCCTATCGCAAGAACAACAATCCAGACAGGCAGGATCTTTCTGCGACCGTGGCTGACAGGAGCTATTAATTTAGATTGATACGTCTCATTGTTTTCACTTTTCCAGAATGTGAAAATAATCCTGTGCAGTTTGGGGTGAAGAGTAAATATTTTTTTGCGCGCTAGGCAACAGGGCTGAAGCAGAGGAACTGGTGTGCATGTGCATTCAGGATGACTTCCCTCTTCCACTGGTCCCTGCCTGCCTCCCACACAAGGGTCTCTGTCACAGCTAATGGAGGTCTCCTTTCACAGCCCCTTTGGCCTTTTTTCGTACCATTCCCATTTATTAAGCACGGAGGAGTGGCTACTGGTAATTTGCATCCCAGTTTACGAGCTTCTCCCTCGAGTCTGCTGGAAGTGGAAAAAAGTTGTCAGTGCATATCAGCGTAGTAGTACAAAAATAACATCCTGTCGTCTATTTCTGATCACCCCTGCTGCCTTGTGTAACAGAAAATGACAGTTTCCTGTGCAGCGAGAGGCGCTTTATTTTCGGTGCTTTGTTTTTCTTCAGAGTCGAATGATGAGATATTTTTTTCCCACCTGAACTTCACTTTGTTGCCAGACATTTAATAGATGAGCTTGTCAGCACTAGAGGGAGGACGCAGTTGTGGAAGGTAAAAAAGAGCTTTAATTATTTTTTTTTCCCAATGATTTCAAATTTAGATCAGAGGAGGAGTAAAGCAGATGGAAGCACATAGTTTCCTAAATCATGTCTAGTATCAGTTTAGATTAACGACAGGCGTTAGTATATACTCCAGCAACTTGGAGCAGAATCTTTTTTATAAACATCTGTGGTTGACCTCAGTCGTGATTGCGTGATGTGTGTTAAAGCTAATCCTCCTCCAACTGTCTGAATTTGTCGAAACACCAAATCCTCCACTGTTTACCCAGCAACCGCCAATAGTAGGTCACAGTCACGCACGCACATAAACAAGCATGGAAGTGAAGATGAGTCCATGTTTCCACCACTCAGGGTTTAGATCAACTGAAATGCGTCGTTTCATTGGATCTTTGGTGAAACATCATTAGATATATTTAATTATTTCACTCTCCAGCTGTGTGGGTTATGTGTTACAGTTTTTTTTATAGGCCAATAACAGTTAAGCTTAGTGCACTAATCTAAGTGAACTCATCCTTGCTAGTAGGGCTGTCCTTGACCAAAAATATTCTTAGTCAACTACCACTTATATGATATTGTGACAGATCTGTGAAACTGAGTTTCTCCACAAAGAATCACACAAAAGCCTATAGCCACCTATTCCTAGTTGGCTACAGTTAATGTCTGTATAGACACTGGATTGTCTGTTTCTGGCGAATAAACGCGTACTGCACAAACTACAATGACTGCAGTGTGCAGGTCATCCAGTAAGATAATTTTTCCTTCCTTCCAAAAACTGGGCGCAGTAACAGAGACGTGATTGACAAACGAGGACATGGTCAGTGACCCTGGAAGGTCAGAGCCAATCAGGATCAACATCAACAGCACCATTGTTGTCTTAACCCTTTAAGCTAATATGAATCTGTGTGGTCTAATATAATTATGTTATAGATTAAAGTTAGAACATAAAATTAGGAAAAAAATAGATACAAAATGTCTCAAGGCAGCCTGAGAAAACCCGGTTGAGATGAGATGACGAAAAAAATGGGGTGATTCGAGCTTGTTGTGTCATAGTTATAATTCATAGCTTTTTAATAGAATATAAGATTTGAACACAAACAAATTATCGCAAAGACTTTCTTTTGTTGGGTTTTCTGGTACATGTAGGCAGGATGCCAGCTACACAGTGTACAAACTATTGAACTGAATCTCTTTAGAACCAGATAGATGTGTATATACATGAAGGCTGTTCTGTCTGGTTGTACCTCTACTCTACATGCTCTGCGGTTGTTCTTCACCACTGTAGCTGCTTATTCTGGGAAACCCATAAATTACTATTTTTGGTAAATGTCTGGTCAATGGGTTCGTCCCAGTTTGAGAGTTACCTCTTCCAGTTCAAATCAGAATGATCCAATCTTCTAATATTTTGTTGTTCAACAGGCCATTTTGGTAGACTATGACAATAGAATAGAAATAATTCTGTCTTACTTTTGTACGGCACTTTTTAGGCGGCCGTTTTACTGTTGTTGGGTAGCCGGCGGAAGCGTAGCTTTGCTGCTGGCGGCAAATGTCGCAATGGGACGAACAATTGACTTTCACTTTGGCAATATACAGTACGTTCTTTGTTTTATAGACCAAACAATGAATCGATTGATTGATGGAAATAATCGTTAGTTGCAGCCCTTTGTTTGTCTAAAGTTCCATAAAAATCCAACCAGTGGGAGAAGCTGGACACTTTATGACATTCCGATCAGTGGCCTCTGAAATACTGCGTCTTGAACAGGCAGACAATGACCAATGTGTATCCCTGGTCCTGATTTTATTGTGGGAGTTTTAAAACAAGGTAGGGAATATGAAAATCAATGTCCTACAAGGATGCAGGAAGAAGTGTGGGCAAGAATCAACTGAAATCAATACCCATCATGGTTGAAACAGCGACGATAGAGAAAGCAGTAGCGAGGCTTCAGTATCCTTGGTCAGATCATACATTTGCCACAACATGCATGCACGAAAGCAGGCGACATTACTAAGCAAAGTGGAATTTCATTCTTGCCAGCCCGTTCTCATTCCCAGGGTATCAGATACTGATGTTTGTCACGCCTCTTGGCATGTGACACCAATGCACAAAGCACCCTTTAGCGTCCGTATGAGATGCACCGCGCTTTCGAGTAACTACACTGTTAATCTCTATAAAGAGATTCTGAATATGCATATTATGTATATATTCATATGAAGAATCTGTAGGCAACAGGACAAGATTTTGGTATCGGAAGCGTTCTGCTTTCCGTTCGTAGTCCGAGTAGTATTGACCAATCATGGTCGAGCAGGATTTGGTTGAACGCAGGTAAACAGTCCGTGTGGAGAGCGAAAGAGGCAGAATTTGTCCGAATTGCAATCTGGGAACCCACTGGCTATCGTCTGACGATGATTTAGCTTTTTATTAGTTTAAAATGAGCTTGTAAACTGGCTACTTGTGGAACAATCTGGTCGTACACTTTGTCCAACAAACACGGGGCTTCCATCCAGGAGACCGCTGTTCGAGTCCTGTGTGAAACCAACAATGTGTTAGGTTAGGTTGGTTAGGTTAACCACATAATAGCACACATGGTTTTGACTCACACAAGGGGAAGAATCAGAAAGAAATCGGTTATAATGTGAGATTGTAAAAACGTAATGAAGTGAAGTTGATGGGAGGTTTTCCTGATGCTATGGTTGGCTCGGGTGCTTACCCACAATACCCCCCACTCACCACTTGCCACGTGTCATATCCCCCTTCTATCCCTCGTTTCCTTTTATTAATAACAAAATAATGCTGAGAAATCATTTTTGGAAAGAAATGACAGAATCCTGGATACGTTCTGAAACAATAAACAGTCTTTTGGCACTCATTGACGACATAACCGTGGCAACGTTGGGAAACAACATGCTGTCACTTCTTATGTTTTCTATTGAATGTTGGAAGTTTAACATATTGCTGTTTGTGGTCGAATGACATGAGCGCTGGGAAATGTGGCGGCCTGTTTGTCATATATTCCATGCAAAAGCCACAATAAATGCTGGGTCTGCATTTAGATTTATGAAGTGAGAATAAGAAGCATTAATGAAAAAACTCCTCTCTCAGATTATCTATCATTGAAAAAGCATGACAGTTTGGTCACCCATACTGCCTTGCCAAAGAGTACTGCCACTTAGAGTTACGTAAATTATGTGTTCTTGACATTCTTTGACAGTTAACATCTAGTTTGTAAATAACCCAAGGCTAGTAGCAAATACAGTTCACACAGTCATAGTGATAAATTATGTATGTGACTGGCAGATGCACTAACTG
The DNA here is from genome assembly GCA_916701665.1 of Sebastiscus tertius. NCBI lineage: Eukaryota > Metazoa > Chordata > Actinopteri > Perciformes > Sebastidae > Sebastiscus > Sebastiscus tertius. Next base: position 70,968 of record CAKAOH010022227.1, read on the forward strand.
AGGAATACTGAAATCAGCAGATTGACAGTTGCTGGGTTTTAATGGAATTGTTATTGATTGGCAAACGATTGCGATCTCTTGCATGCTGTTAGGCGAGTGGGGAGAAACTGACAAAGGGGAATATGTGTGTGTGAGAGAGACTGCTGAAGCACTTCAGTAAGGCACCCATGCATGAGGGCACACCCCTCGCTGCAGTATTATAAATCAGATAAAAAGTCTTTACTTGTCTGATGCAGTCATTGCAGCCCTTGATTGTTTTTTTTTTAGCTCTGTCCTCCACCAAAGAAATTCTTAGTTGACTCACACACGATTTTGTCGACTAATCTGATTAAATTTGAGTTCCTCCACAAAGAACCACACAAAAGCAACACTTTAAATCTTGTGTTTGCAACAATTCTTCAAATCTAAGAAGCTGGAAACAGTGAATTCTGGGTATATTTGCTTTGTAAATATCTCAATCACTATACTATTCAAATGTAGGTCATTTCTTGTTAGTATTGTCATTTTATGGATTTTAAGGTGCTGACTTTGATCATATCCAAAGCATCCATTTTACCCACATCAGGCTTACGATCATAGTATAGTGTTTTTTTTTTTTATGAAAGAGGTGAAATGAAGTCAGGAGTAAACACTCCCTATTCAAGCTCAGAACCAGATTATGAAGGAGCAGTCTCTGAGCTAATGAGCAACAGTTTTAGGGTATGATCTGCGCTCCAGCAACTGATGGCTGTGTGTTGTAATGTGTTGCTTTCAGGGTGTGGTTTCCAAGGAAAGCTCTGGGCTCTGTTACACACTCCTCCATCACCATCTACATCACACACACACACACAAATACAAAGACACAAGAACACACACATATTGCGTGTGTGATTATGAGCTCAGCAGATATGGAGCTTGTATCATTTGAGCTTCATACAAAACCGTATTATGTTTTTTTCCCCCCCTTTTTTTTCCTGTTGTGTGAGGGAGTGGCTGCAGTTCATTATAGTGATGAAACACTGGGTCCACAGCCAGGGGTGTAAATCACTGCACACATGTGCTGTTGGGAAAATAATGTGGAAGTCTGTCTCTCTCAGCAGAGCGAGGAACTGCCATCTTATAGAATGTGACTGTATTACTGAATCTATACTTGTTCAGGGTACAACCGAATATTATCAGTTTTTTAATGTCATAAAGGTTGAGGCTTGCCGTTTCACACCAAGCACCAAATGTCGTCCAAAAAAATTTGCACGAGAGAGAGTTGACAGACCGAGAGATGGCGGAGGATTTGGTGTCGAAGCGAAAAGCAAACGCGCCAATTTGGCAATAATTCAGATTTAAACCCAATGCTATAAGGGGACCAAACCATTATTGAGGCAATCGCCGTGGTGAGGACGGAGCGGTCGTCATCTTTTCTTGTAAAATGTCTGGTGTAATCGGTAACACCGGTGTTGTCACGAGTTTATTAACCAGTGGGAAAATGTCCTCACCGTCACATCCCTAGACTGCATCACCTTGAAGGGGTTTATTTCACAACAATGACCGGCTCGCTGTACATTATTACTCACACACTCCTGCGGAACATTTGTGCGAGGGAAAAAAATATTAAGACAGACCTCGATTTCAGCGGATTTCCGCCTGCAGAAATATATGTTCGACCAATGAAATCCTTTGTTCTAACTGATCACCGTCATTCTGCATAATAATTAGCCATGTGCCTCTGTTTGTTGCACGGAGAGTGAGTGAGTATTTTCGGAACAATGACACATTTTTCGGACGATTGTTTGTGTTTCGGAATAACAATGGACCGTCCCCTTCTCAACATCCAATAACGTACGACAAACAGGACTACCTCAACAACCAAATAACGGACAATATATGGCTTTAGATCGCCCAGCAGCTGGGATATAATGAAGATGGTAATGTCGCTGATATGCACTTGCTAATGTTATATGTTCGTCACAGAACGGCGCTGGCCACAACGGCTAATGTTAGTATTAAATTTGGGGTCCGATTAATTTATGTATTGTGTATTTAGCCCCTTAGACATTCTCTGTCTGGATGGGACACGGCACTATTTAGTAGGAAACTCAGAAAATAGAGAATTACAGCACATCAGACCATGTTTCAGCCTATCTTCATGTGGCCAGTCGATTTACCGCCATCTTAAACAAAGCGTGCCCACAGATCCCCCAACCGCCTCTACCAACTAACAACTCCCCTCTATCCATGTATTCTTCCATCCTGTTCAGCAGCCAGTTGTTCTCTGAAGTAGCTATCCAACAAGTCAGCAAAACCAGGCGCCCAGTCTCCCCTCCTTTCTAGTCCATCTCCCTGCAGTCAGCCGCGTCGCCATGGCAACGCCCTGCTAGAGTCAGTCCGTGGTGCAGCAGCAGCAGCAGATTTGATGTCTGACTGTGTGGCGTCATGGCAACGCCCAGATCAGACCACATTACGAAATGTAAGGTTGAAGGGTTTCTCAGATGTGAGGACGCTCTGTAGCTTCATTTTAGAGCACCGATCACATTCAGTGACAAGGATGCTGCCAAATGATCTATAAGCAATAATGTCTAGTTTAATATATTATTTGGTCTGTTGCATAAATGGATTAAACTGAGAAAACAGCATCCAGTTGCGTAACAAAATCTGGATAGATGTGGTTAAGATGTTAATCCATGATCAGTCCTTAAAAGCAGCTTCAGTTCTGCTTCCAACAGCAAAATGTCAGCCTCCCAAATGTTACCACCATGACCGGTTCAGGGAGGTTACAGTGAAAGCTGCCCTGTCTGTCATTATGAATACCTTCTTCTGAAATTAGATTTAATATTCATCATTATTACTTTATTAAAATGTGCATCTCAGAAGAAGTAGCTGATTTTGTGAAGCATACATGTGATCAAACTGGCACTCCCAGATACAGGTGGGGGGAGAAATCTATACAGAAAATCGTGATGTTTTGCGTGGCAATATTGTATCAATACACTGACGTCAAGTATCAATCTTTTATTATATTAACTATTAATCTCTTAACAATGGCAAAACCTGGGCACTATTGTGTCTTCCAGAGGTTGTAGCGGGCTCAGTCTTAAAGCTAGAGTGAAGATACTACTGTACTATCATCTATCATATGAAACTAAGAAAAAGGAAATCGATTGGTACCAACCATGTCATACTAACTTGTCAGGAAGAACGCTTAATAATGCTCCAAAGTTAAATTTTGGCGAAGAAAAACTGGCATGACCATTCAAAGGATCCCCTGACCGCTGACCTCAAGATATATGAATGAAAACTCTGAGATGAACAGAGTGAAAACTTTATCTTATAAGATAAACCAGATGCTGACAAACTACATAATTTGCAGTTGAAAAAGGTAATATATTGCAATATATCTTATTGCAATACTCAGCACATCGCAAAATGTTAAAAATCGCAATAATATCATATCGTTACTTAAGTATCGTAATGTCATATCATGATTTCCGCCCCGATTCCCACATATACCTACCCAGTCAGTATTTGTACCAGTAAATGTTATCCTTGCAAGCTGGAATGCAGATATCATGATGACATTTGACAATGATGATGATCACAAGCATCACTTTGTGCGCCAGTAATCTTATATTAGTCACTGTATTAGATCAGTTTTAAATGGGCACACTGACCTCAGAGCAGACAAGCGATAAAGAAAAGCAGTCTCACAAAAGCAGCACCTCAGTGTTTTAGACCATTTCCTGTTGAGTACGAGACAAACATCCTAACATTTGGTGTGGACTATAATGAAATTCATATCATTTTCAATTGAAAATAACTATGTTAAGGTCAAAACGGTGACACTTGTATGACAAATGTATGCAAAGTCAACAGATGAAAGCTAAATTACCAAAGTTAACAGAATGATTTTCATGATTGTGTATGTTTAAGAAACTACTATAAGTCACTGCATTGGATAAAAATACTGCACATTTTCTATTGTGGAACAGCTGTGTCATGCTTGCTTTGTTTTTGATAGACTCATTTAACAACAATGTCGAGAAAATGCTGATGTAAACCATAGACTGTATAAGAAATGTATGTAGTCACTGTGACGTCACCCATTTAGTTTTGGTTTGTGGACTGCTGTTTTGAAGCCTCGAGTTTGACATTTCGGCCGTCACCATCTTGGTTTTTGGCCATCGTCATCTTGGTTATTTTTAACCATGTGATGCGAGAGGGTGGAGCTAAGAACAACCGAACGCTGAATAAGACATTTTTAGGCAACCAAAAATGCTACGATTAACTCCCATGAACTGAAAACACACTGTGAAAAGGTCTGAAAAGACCTGTCAATTACAAGGTAGCCACGCCCTAAAGCATCCCCTGCTTTATTGTCTATTTGACTCTAAATGGGACCATAATTTACGAAATGAACATCATGCTGTATTGAAGAAGACTTGAAACTAGCGATTGAGACCATAAACTCATGCTTACAATGTTTACTGAGGTAATAAATCAAAGAAGTAGGGTCATTTTCTCTTAGACTTCTATACAATCAGACTTCTTTTTGCAACCAGAGGAGTCGCCCCCTGCTGGCTATTAGAAAGAATGCAAGTTTAAGGCACTTCCTCATTGGCTTCACTTCTCAGACCCTGGAGGTGGTCCAGCACAAGACCACAGGGAGAGCTGGACAGGCAGACCCACAGGGTGGTCCATAGCTGTATGTGGTGTGTTTACATGGGACAACGCTGACAAACATGCCCTGTCTCTTCCTAGCCATGAATGAATGAAACATTGTTCATCTCCTCTGGGTGGAAACAGAAGGACATAATATAACTACAGAGAAATAGAGCAGCATTGTCCAGCTCTAAATATACAACAGAAATGATCTAGCCTAGTAAATCGTCCTCTAATTAAACTTGCTTACTTGAGAATGCTTCAAGCCAAAGTGGGTCTTTTGTTAGAAGAGAATTGCATTGAATCATAACATTTCTATTTCTCCTCCCCTTCTTCCCTTCCCTTTCTCTACAGAGCGACAGGCTTCTGATCAAAGGCGGGAGGATCGTGAATGATGACCAGTCCTTCCATGCCGACATCTACATGGAGGATGGCGTCATTAAGTAAGTCCTTCGCTGTCCTCCTTTCTGCTCTGCTTTTATTCACTCCCATTTACTTTCATCCTCCCTCCCCTCCAACTCGCTCTCAGGCTCATCATCCATTTGCTGTTTTCCGCTCAAGTTGCTTGTATCTCATCTGTTCCCTCTCCCTCATGTTAAACTGAATCTTTCTTATGAGAGTGCAGGTCGCTTTTGCAGAAATTAAGTTCTGATTTTGCAAAATGTATAGTAATAATCTTGTTCATTCCATCAGATGGGGCGGCCAGGTGAATTTGAGTAAATGTTAAAGGGGAATTCAGTGGCCAGTTGCATAAAGATAGACCTAGTCTTTATTTTAAATACAACTTTAAGTCAGACTTGCTCTTGATACTTAATTTTAATACAATCTGTTGCATAAAGCTTCCCTATGAGTGACTAACTGACTTAGGGGCCGCACATGTGCCGCGTTTTTTGCTCGCTCAAATCTGTTTTTGTCAATGTAGACCACGCTCAAACGCAAGAGTGACGCCTGAGCGATGCCAGAGTGATGCTAGAGCAACGCATAAGCATTCCCAAGCACCTATTTTTCAGTGTGCAATGGCTGTGCCCCGACATAAAAGTAGTTCAGCTTTTGTAACGCTTGGACCCGGTTGAAAGATAAGCCAAATTGACACAGACAAATCGAACAGTAAAGTTATTGTGAGGGATTTACAGTGCTGGAAATCCATTTGTCTTTGTTTTGACCTTATTTAGTTTCGTCAGTGAAGCTTTTACTGCTAAATTACTGCCACATCGTAGGTTTTGGTTGCTTAGTAACGTATTAATGTGTTTAATTATCATCATAATCTGTAGAAGAAAGGGGAGGAGACGGGTTAACAAGACGTTTTGACCTTGAGACGGGTGACACCAGGTGTTGCATCACTCTCAGTGACACAAGGGAACTTTAAGTCAAGTGCAAATATTGCAGTCTAGGTTAACCCAAACTAAATATAGCAGTCTAATGAACTCTCCAGCCAGAAATGAGTGATATGGAAACTTCAATGAATAAATGCATGAGCACAAGCTGCTTGATCAGGCACACTGTGTCCTGCTGAGTGTTTGTTCCATTGGGTCAAAGACAAGGTATGGTGGTAACAGCCAGTCTAGTACCCAATTTTATGTGTATGAGCTTGTTTTTGTCCCACCAGTTTGGGTGAATTCCTCTCTCTGTGTCTCCCTGAATCAGTCTGTCCTCTCCGTCACTCTCTTCCACCCCCCCTCCCTGTCCTTTTCTCACTTGATTTTCCAGTTATAGGCCTTTTGTCCCCCCTGCCCTCTTAGCGAGGCAGCTCAGAGAGAGGCACCCATGGAAAGCCTGGTGTTGCATAATAAACACCCAGATGCCTGCTGGACCATTGGGCTGCTGGCACAACTCAAGAGACACTGGCTTCTGTCTGGCTGGCTTGTGTCCTCTATAAAATCTGAACAGCAGGGTTTTATTTTTTAGCAGGGCTGAAATGTTGATGTGTTGTCATGGTCACAATGTGCTGCTTCAAGCGTGGCTGCTATTGTTTTTGGGCCAAAGTTAAAGTTAAATGTATAACTTTACATATTAAGAGATCGGCCACATCCTGTTGGCATTGCTTGCTTTAAGCATTTGTTCTTTACTTGAAAGTGTGTCAGCATAATTTCAATGTAGTCACATCCCAGATTCAGACTCAATTCGTTGTGATTTAGCACAAATCAGAGGTGTGGACTCGAGACACATGATTTGGACGGGAGTCAGACTTGAGTCATAAATTTGATGACTTTAGACTCGACTTGACAGAATAATAAAGACGTGCAACTTGATGTGGATTTTAACGCCAGTGACTTGTGACTTCACTTGGACTTGAGCCTTTTGACTTGACAATACTTGATACCTTGCCCCAATCCCAAAAATGAAAAATGGTTGTTGTTTAAAAAGTTTGTGCACAAACTTTTTTTTGGGAAGATGATTTACTCGTCGGGGAAAAAACTGAACAAACTGAATTTCTATGTTTTGTTGTTTATTGCTGAATTCCCCAAAATGTATGTTTTTCTGTTGAACTCTGGACTCTCTACTGGGACTTGCATTTCATTATCTTACACTTAATTCCCCAGATCCATTTTGTCTAAACCGATACGACAGCATCCAAGTTGCAGGAGAAAACCATGAAGAATTCAATTCCCTTTATTTAATATAGCTTCAAATCATAACAGATGTTATCTTGAAAAAGCTCCCCTTTAATGGGTATAAACCTTGGACAGAACCTGGCTCTGGGTGGGCGACCATCTGCCTCGAACGAAGAACTAACCTTGCGTTACTGAGCGCCAGTTGGCGCCAGTTACTCTGTTGTGAAGATGTCATCCCATTTGCTGAAGAGCGCATTATGACTTGTTTAGGACTCAAAACTCAAAGTTTTAAGACTTGGGACTTGCCTGTCTTGACTCAGAACTTGAGTGCAAAGACTTGAGACTTACTTCTGACTTGCAAAACAATGACTTGGTTCCACCTCTGGCACAAATATATTAATAGGCCCAGAAAAAAAATCATAATTTTCTGCTGTCTCAGCATCTTTTGTGAATTCAACATCAATGATGACAACATCCTTTTCCCCTCCACAGGCAGATCGGCGACAACCTGATCGTGCCCGGTGGGGTGAAGACCATCGAGGCCAACGGGAAGATGGTGATCCCCGGCGGCATCGACATCCACACCCACTTCCAGATGCCGTACCGCGGAACCACAACCGTGGATGACTTCGCTCAGGGATCTAAGGCTGCTCTCGCCGGGGGCACGACCATGATCGGTAAGGGCTGTAGGAAAAAGGTCGTACCCACAATAAAGTTGAGTTTCAGATACAGACTGAAGCTAAAAAGTGGGGGAAAAGGAAGGGACAAAGGGCTGAGACTGAACAAAGGAAAAGAGAAAGAGATGGGAAGCGGTTTTGGTTTGTTTTTGGGCAGCTCTCCAAAACAGGAACCATACAAAAGACTTAGTGTAAGGGGGCAGGATCGGGAAAGGGGGAGTGAAACACCGCTCACAGGGAAATACAGCACCAGTGTCTGTCAGCATGTACATCCACGGGGATGTATGTAGCGGACAGACCAGACGCTATCACAGCTAACAGCTGCTAGTCACCACAGTCTCATTAATACTATTAACTTCTTTTGAGCTGGCCGGTACTCTGCTGCTTGTCTGCCAGTGTGTTTAAACGAACACATTCACTAACAGACGTGCTACTGTAGTAAGCTCTATTCACGGGGCTCCATTCATTGAGGGATTATATTCCAGTGGGTGTTGAGAGAAAGTGAAAACCTGCACTGGGTTGTGTATCTGCCTGTGTGTATTGTCTACTCTATATGTCTGTCTGCACTAACAGACGATGTTGTGTTTGTGTGACGGTGAATGAAATAGTAGTTCAGATGGTCGACATAGTAAACAACATTTTTTTTTTTTTTTTTTGGTGACTGCTGTTTCCAGCTCTATCCTATTAAATATGCAAAGACCAGATAAGCAGATTGGCTCATCTTTAATGAGATAAAGACGCCAGTCAGCTGGTGAGCCAGCAGGCGGTCTTATTTTATTACAGCTGAGTAAGATGAAGGGGGATATATTCTGTGCACGGGGATACTGTTGTGTACAAGGATTAACTCTCTATGAATAATTTCAGTGAAAACAAGACACAAAAGATTGATAATCACCCTACAGGCATGCACAAAGGAAAGCATGTTCTCTCTGTTTTTATATACACAGTAAATAATGCAAATTCACACATTATAAACCTACGTATTTAGCATTTATTATTTATTAATTATTAATTATTAATCATAATTATTATTATTTTCAGTCGATTTTCAGTTTATTAGCTATAAAATATCAGAAAATAGTGAAAAATGTTGATCAAGGGGACGTCCCCAAATGTCTTGTTTTGTCCACAACTCAAATATAATCAGTTTACTGTCATAGAGGAGTAAAGAAACCAGAAAATATTCACATTTAAGAAGCTGGAATCAGATAATGTAGACATTTTTTCTTAAAAAATTACTCAAACCGATGAATCAATTTATAAAAATAGTTGGCGATTAATTTAATAGTTGACAATAAATCGATTAATTGAGCATAATCCTTATTTGCTTATCAATTAATATGATTTTGATGAATAGTAATAATACATATTTCATGGAACTCAAGACACTTTACATAACCTAAAAAAAAATAATTGCTTTAAAAACTCTTTAAGCTACGATGGCCTGATTTTTTCTCATCCAAGTTCTGTAACTTATATCTCATAAATATATTTTCAAGTATATGTTTCAGCTGGGAGGTTTGCTTTTATGGGACTATTCTTACTTAAATTTCCACTAAATCTTCCTGGCAACACACTGAATGCTGTAACACAAGAACTCCCATATGTTTCAGTCACCAAAAGTGTGGGTGGTCGCATTAGGGTTGTGTGCCAAACTCTAATCTAAAGAATTGATCGTGGCTACATAACCAAAAAACAACAGTCTCAAGGACGCCAGCACCCAGACACAGATGCCAAAAATGTAATGTGACATCTGACAAGGTCGGTCTCCACCAGCTGAGCGCAGCAGGAACTCAGACAGACAGCTGATTATGCAAGAAAGTAGAAACACCGGCAGACAAATCCTGACATCGCCCTGTCTGTCACCCTGTCTATTCATTTCACCTGTCACCTCTTCTCTCTGCATCCATCACCTTCTTCCTCTCATAAAACCCTTTTCTCCTTCCCTCATCCCTCCTCTCCTCTACCGTCCGTCTCCTCCAGTGGACCACGTGATCCCAGATCCCGGCTGCAGCCTGATGGAGGCCTACGACCAGTGGAGGCAGTGGGCCGATGAGAAGAGCTGCTGCGACTACTCCCTCCATGTGGACATCACCCACTGGAATGACAGCGTGAAGCAGGAGGTGGATACCCTCATCAAGGAGAAAGGTAACATAACATCTACTTACTATTACTACTATTACTTCCTCTTGCGATATGTTATCGATACACTGGCGCCAGATCAAGTCAGCGTATGATTGTGTGTGTATTAAAGAGGCACTCAGCTAAGCCTCTATGCACTTTGTTGTACATTATTTCATCTCAGTTGTCAAATTTCTGTGAAACTGACAGCACAATGCAGTGAATAAATACATGATTCCTGTTTTTGCATATATTTTCTTCTTCAGTTCCTCAGATATCATGATGTATCATAGATGTTTGACTTGCAATGTATCAAGTATCGCAGAATCGCTATATCGTGATACCATTGTTATCGTGGGCAACGTATCGTGATAGTATCGTATCGTGACTTACTCTGTGATGAAGTTGTCCTAATACTAGGATGGGATAAATGCAGAGACTAAGTGTCACTGTGTGCGGTGCTGTACAATTGTGTGACAATAAAAGTTGTTTTACATTTATATTTTTTTACTTTTACATTTTTATATCCATCTTTCACCTTCCTAGGGGGGTTTAAAGTATCACTTCACATATGTTTTTTTCTGTATTTCTTTGTTACAGGTGTAAATTCTTTCCAGGTTTACATGGCTTACAAGGACTACTACCAGATGAGCAACAGCGAGGTACAATAACTTTAACTTAGAGTACACTTTAAAGGATGCAATTTTATACTTTCTCTCCATACTGGCAGCAAAGAGATGGGGGATCAAAAATCCACAGTTCTCCCTTTGTGAATTAAGGCACAAGTTAAAGCGAGGCTTCTGCAGTCTGTCTTACTTTTAATACAAAATTCCCTTTTAGTATTAACTATCTTTCCACTGCAGCTCAGTAAGGAACCGTGTCGGTGGGGACACAAAGCTGGAATTTTTTTGTACTAAAAAGACTGTAAATTTGGTGGATTTCCACTTGATTTTGCTACGTCAGACTACTGAGGCCTGTGGCATTTCCCCCCATTTCTTAAACTGGAATTGTGTTAGGAAATTATCTTTTCATGGCTGGTATGAACAGTAGGAATTATTTCAGCTCCCAAAAACTCTTTCAATGCACATATGGATATGAGTATTCAATATGACAGACCTATCAGAACCTTTTAACATCTTTAGTGTCAACAAGCACAACGCATGTGTTTATGTGCTGTATGGCATGTGTACAGCTGCATTCATTGCAATTGCTCTTATTTGATTTGTTAAAGGGATCGTTTGTGTGTTTTTTTAAGTGGGGTTGTATGAGGTACTTATCCATAGTCAGTGTATTACCTACAGTAGATGGCGGTCGGCACGCCCCCAGTTTGGAGAAGCAGACAGAAGTTACCGCAAAGAACCAAAGTAATGTACTGCTGTGGACGGGGCTGGCAGCAAAACACATTTTAGCCACCAAAAAGAAAGATGCACCTAAAAAAATCAATATCAGTTTAAGTGTACACTATATTTAGAATATTTTCACTGCTTTACCTTGCTGTTAGGCAGCCCCTTCTGACGGGTAACTGAAGCCGTTGTATCCGTCTATGCTCTCGCCAAAGCCACCAGACTCCATTGAAAAAAACTGTAATTTTACCTCGCAGAACACAGGGGCTTGCTGGTCTATCGCTACCTCGATTGGTTAATTTGGCTGTGCTATTGTGTGACTTTGGTTAATCCGAACTAAACAAAGTCACACAATAACTCAAATAAACTAACCTATCGAGGCAGCGGTAGACAAGCTACTCCCGTATTCTGCAAGCTAAAATTGCAGTTTTTTTCAATGGAGTCTGGTTGCTTTGGCGAGAGCATAGATTATGGCTTCAGTTCCCTGTTGGAAACATAGACTGTATAGCTTTCTCACGGCAAGTTAAACCGGCAAAAATATTCTAAATATAACGTACACTTAAACTGATATTGATTTTCTTTAGGTGATCCTTTCTTTTAGGTGCTAAAATCCGTGTAGCTGCTGCCCCTGTCCACAGCACTACATTGCTTTGCTTCCGTGCGGTAGCTCCTTTCTGTTTCTCCAAGCTGGGGCCGTGCCGAGCGTCATCTACTGCAAGTTCTACACTGACTATGGATAAGTACCTCATACAACACTACTTCAAAACACCCAAACTCTCCCTTTAAGTAATCAAATAAGAGCAATTGCAATCAATATAAATCAAACACTGCTGCGAAGCATGAAAACATGGCAATATTTTTGCTCAAAGCAGTGACACAGTGTCTAAAAAAGTGAGTAAATTATGAGTTTGCGTTCACCATAATACACACAATTTCCAACTTAGTGGGTAAAGTTTTAGAAAAGCACGAATCTATTTTTCTCCCTTGAAACACTCTGTCCTTATATAACTTGTAGCCTGTGATGCATAACATAGTGAGTTCATACTGCAAGTTTAGCTGGTAAATGTAGAAAAACAAAGTCCAGACGGTGTGAGGCAAGACTCTCGGTGTTTCTCATGCAGCCGTGGCTAATTCGGTCGCTCTGAGCAGCACATGAGGCAACTCAAAAAGTCCAGCTTGAAAAACTGATGTCATGCAGCTCACTAAGGAGCTGTGGTGCAGCGACATAACAGCAACTGCAGCTCATCCCCCCTTCAGTTTAACCATTTCTGGAGACCACACACACTAATCACAGCGCGTCGTGGTAGACATCATGTAAATTGCGGGCTTCTTTTAAATTGTGGCTTCGGGGTGACCCTCGGGATAAAAAAGGAGTGTCTGATTCTTGTCTAAACAGCCAGGCGGGATTTTAAACATAAAAACAGTGCCACTGTAATTTCTCACTGTTTCTTTCTCCTGCAGCTCTATGATGTCTTTACCTTCTTGGCGGAGAGGGGAGGCATCGCTGAGGTCCATGCTGAAAATGGCGAGATCATCGCTGAGGTAAAGATAAAGATAAATGAACTGACACATAAAGCTCTTCTCCCCTGGCTCATATGCTTTACTACCCTCTCTTTAATTACTTGTCTTGTGTCCAACTCTGTGATGTGTTTTGTTTTAGTGTGATTTATGTCAGTTTAGTTCACCTTATCGCAGTGCATCTCCTCTACCTACAGACTAAACACTGTCACTGATGAGAGGGAGAATGTGTTTCCTGCAGGGCACTAATGTGTGGGTGTAGTTTACATAGGGCTGTGCGGTGGTCATATGAAAGTGAATGTAGCGCAATAGTTGGTGGATTGAGAGGGTTGGTATTAGTCAGAGCTCCAGACCATGCCTGGATTCTGTCACTGGGTGTGTGTGTGTTGGATCTGATTCATCGTAAATCCCAGATCTCCAATCCAGTATTAATCTAGGACTTTGAGTGAGTCTGATTTCCATGAAAACGAATACGACGACAGTAGTGAGCATGACGCAAAGTGAAAATGGTCAAATTATGAGAATAAAACCCAGGTTGAAAAATATGACCTTTTTTTGGTGAAGCATGTCAACATATATCATCCATGGTGACATGACAGATGCTACGTCCACTCTCTAAGTGTCTCCATGCAGGGGTCACCTCTTGAGTTTTTGGGAGGTAGGTCTACTGTACATGTATACAAATACCCTCTACAGTCCGTGGATTCCCACAGTCCTCTGTGTGTGGCCTGACCCAGATAATAAAACTGCTGCTCATATCTTTCACACAGGCGGAGAGAAACAGAATATCATTTTGGAGTGTGACCAAAGCTTTACATCCGCCCGAGCACTCAAACCGCTGAACACTATAAAATAGTCCCACATACAGTATATCATCTATGAGCTAAGTAGCCTACTTTTTACATGTTTGTTGAACAGGAGCAGGCCCGCATGCTGCAGATGGGTATCACTGGACCGGAGGGACACGTGCTGAGCAGGCCAGAAGAGGTATAACACACACTGTACATACACCTTTACACTAATTACATTCAATTATTTTAAAGACAAAGGCTGTATTTGAAACTGCATACTATACTAGTACTACATACTGATTTGGCCAAAGTGTAGCCTGTAGTATGCAAACAAGGGCAAAATCTCCAGTATGCCAAAAATACACAGATGTCGTTCTGATTTTGAAAAGATCTCCAGTATGCATCGGACCAGACTAACTTGCCTATTGTATCCCACAATGCAAAGCGCTGGAACGGCATAGTCTATGGTCACAACAACAGTGGCCAAAAATCTCTACGTTTTTACCATTTTTTTCGTAGCTATTTCATCACTAAATTCACTTCTGAGAATTTTTGTGGCGAGAAATCAATTGTGTAAATTTTGAATATTGGCATTTTTACAAAAATTGATTGTGAATCGAAAAGTTGCTCCAAAATTTTTGGAGTTTAGAAGCTCCAAAAACTGTCGCGACAGCTAGTTAGTGCCTGCCGGGGTCACTACCTCGCCATCCGGGCTGAGACAACATATTACTCTAATATTTGTAGGGATATCATATCATTCCACTGTTTTTAACTGAAAAAGCAGTTTGAGTAAATTTTGTTGAGCAATGTTTTATATTTACAGTCTCCCCTGGTTTATGATTTGTCTTACTTCACCATGAGCTTGTTAGAATAAATTGTTTAAACCATGCAGTATCTTATAAAGTAAACAAACATTGGTCATAAACAAAAAAAAAAATCAATAAGTTGTATTTTTCGATAATATTGCAGCAGTGGTATGAGTTTGTTTTTCTGTTCAGTGCTTTAAGAGCTTGTTTAAAAGCTAAAGCCTGGCCTAGCATTCTGCAAAATAAATCGCTTTAACTGTTTCATACTGTATACTACGGAGGAACGCAGTTTGCAGTATGTACTGTAAACTGTATACTGCGTTCCTCAGTAGTTTGTAGTAGGCAGTTTCGAATACAGCCATAGTCATGAACATTTTGAAGACTGAAACAGCCAAGTATATCTGTTTAGATACCATGAGGTATTAGCTGTTTTAATGCTTTTTATGTTTTTATCCAGTGATCATACACTCACTCACATCGTCATGATGACGTTCCTGGACTGGTCTTCACACACACACACACACACACACACACACACACACACACACATTGTTCTTGTTATACCCATGTGGTTTCACATTAAAGGCGTTGGGTGAAAACTATCTGGTTCCCCCAATTGTTGCCGCTCATGTTCCTTCAACAAACAGCGAGATGAAAGCCAACTCAGCAACTTGTCTGCCTTTTAGCTCGACTGGGATTTTCCACTCTGTGGCGCAGCACGGTGGAGTTGTCCCTCCAGTCTTGTAGTGTCACGCAGTTAAGTGGAGTCTTAAGGATCAAAAAGCTCGGTAACGTGATTTAATTGAACAGAGACCGAGTTGGATTAGTGTTTTATCAGTGTCTGGTGTCCTGTTTGGTTTTAATTTATTGGTTATTGGACCCAGGTTGAGCTTGTGGACTAGAACACAATAATCAGACAGCATAAAGGAGACAGTCGTCACATCTGGAGGCATAATATCGGCCCTCTACTGGCAACTGATTTACCATTTTGTATTAAAAATTGTTTCTTGTATCATAAACATTTCAGGAATTTAATAATCAAATTAGGGTAATAAAAAACAATGTGGCACTCTCGTCTGACCTTCATGTAACTGAATAAATCCCTCACCTCTCCAGTTTATGATGTTCAAATTATAAGCTTCCTCTTGTCATTTTGGTTAAAATATTCAAATAATACGACTCCAAAAATACATAGTTTGCTGTGGTTAACATATTTGAAGTTTATTTGAGAACTTCCTAATGGGAAAAACATTCCCAAGTCAACCACAATGTCCTGTCCCTTCTGTAGCTGGAGGCAGAGGCGGTGTTTCGTGCCATCACCATCGCCAGCCAAACCAACTGTCCTCTCTACGTGACCCGGGTCATGAGCAAGAGCGCCGCTGACATCATCTCACAGGCCCGGAAAAAAGGTAAAGACTTCACCGCATTTAGACCTCACCGCACAATGCAGAATCTTTTAAACTACTGTATGTGTTTGTATCCAATGAGCATTAGGTTCATTTAAAAAAACAAAACAGTGATTGCCTGATATGCTACTATACTTACGTGTTTTATTTTATATATTTACATAAAGGTTGTGTTGGAAAGAAACTCTCCTACTACCATGTGAATAACAGCATCACTAACAGCAGATTGTACAAGAACTGGAAATTAGATAAAAAAGGAGCACATGTGACAGAAGCTCTTGATCTCAAGCTCTGCTTGAGATTGATACATTTTTTGAGTTTCATATCTGGGCATCTCAATCAGTATAAACTAACAAGAAACTTGCCATTAAAATAATGTATAGTCTAGGAAAAGAACATGACTACTTTCCTGCCCACTTTCTTTGCTCTGAATATTTATTTGGTATTGTATTTCTACTCATTGGTTGCCATCTTTCCATCTGATTTCTGAGACGTTTGGAATGCACACACCAGCATCGTTGCACCTATGCCCTTATAAGATGATTTTACTGTCTGTCCCGAAGCTGCTGATGCACATGGACTTTGGCTCTGCTTGACATAATGAAAAAAGATGCTATTCTCAGAGGAATTTCCAGATTTGTCATTCAGGTCTTTTTCTGTGGTTGGGCTGTCACGCAGCCTATTCCTCACAGTCCCAGGAAATAGCAGAGGTGAACCGAGGGGGGCTGCTTGGCCGTGATGGATTGTGAAATATACAGTTTTTGAGAATGGAACAGGAAAAGGGGAGAGGGCAGAGAGGAAGAATGTGTGTTTGGATGTCTTTGGCGAAAGGCCACAAGAGGTTTTAACAGGCTGACCCCAGAAAGACTTCTCAGTCATGTACACCCTTTACATGCCTTTATGGGCTTTGTTTGGAACTATTCCCGAGCATATTTCCTGACATTTGAACCAAGAAGGAAACAATGAGGTGTGAGGGCAAAGGACCATGAAGAAACACAAAAGCAGACAAGTGTTAGTGGCAGGAATCAAACCCTAACTTGTAATGCACGGAAGAACAAGTTCCACTACAGTAGAGTCAAAGTGAAATATGTACATTGCCAAGGGTGATGTCTGGCTTTTTAAGAGATTAGGCATGGTTCCTCTGCTGCAAACACTTTGAATTAATGGATCACCAAAGCTTTTAGTGAGATTAAACTGCTGACAAATTAATCAGGCTTCATTGATGCAACTCATGATTTTGTAATTGCCAAGAATCACTCAAATAAATCAATTTAATAGGCTTTATGTTTGAGATTCTGACGGTTATTTCTTTCCCCAGGAAACGTCGTGTTTGGGGAGCCAATCACGGCCAGCCTGGGGACTGATGGGACGCATTACTGGAGCAAGAATTGGGCCAAGGCTGCTGCTTTTGTAACATCACCTCCTCTCAGCCCCGATCCCACCACTCCAGACTATCTGAACACGCTGCTGTCCAGGTACGCATCACAGCATCTCCCTCTGGTTAGGTTGTTTTTATCATCTCGTGCTCGGCCGAGACATGATGCGACACATTATCATCTGATATTACAACACTGTGCATAGATAGCATGACACAAGGCAAAGCAGGATACAGTGCAATTAAGACAGATTAGTAATTAGCTCCATGGTTACCGTGCAGTACGTAGTGGTGCAGCAGCAAATAAAGCATGACTGATTTAATTACAACACTTTTCTCTCCAACCGTTCGCTCATCAGAAGGCGTTCTAGCTTGTGCGATTATTGTGAGTTAGGAATCTTAAAGAAGAACAAAGAAGCTACACAAATAAGCTCCCGCACACAGGAACTATGACTGATATGAAGATCCTTGAATAGAAATGCAGCTTGTAATAAATGTACCAAGTGTTGACAGGGGCTTATTTTTCACATTGTCACTGTTTATGTGTCCTTCTATGCCTCTATATATGTGTGCAAAGATAAACTTTGACGGAAAAATAAGAAAACTGCCTTTAGTATAAGTTAAATGAATGCATTCGTGTGAGCTCCGTCATGAGTTAGAGCGTCATATGAAAACAGAAAACATTAGTAACGGTATCTGCTCAAGGCATATTCGTTCTGTTTTGTTGCGCCTCTCCTGCTAAAGTAAATAAAGATCGTTCCTTGTGATGCAGAATTTAACTTGTGTACACAGATTGCGCTGTCCCTGGCATAATTCCATCTTAACTCTGTATTTTCATGTTTTCCTTGTCCCGCAGTGGAGACCTGAGTGTGACCGGCAGTGCTCACTGTACCTTCAGCGTGGCCCAGAAGGCCATCGGCAAGGACGACTTCACTCAGATCCCAGAAGGTGTCAACGGAGTGGAGGAGAGGATGACCCTCATCTGGGATAAAGCTGTGGTGAGGACGAGGGTTTTGTTTTATTTTTAGCTTTTTAGCTTTTTTCCATTTTCAAATTTAAGAGGAAGGAGAAAGGACTAAAAGCAAACTAATAATGAGAGATCCACATAAAGATGTACTCTAGACTTTAAGGAGTTCATTTGGCTAGTCCGAATTAGAGTGAAATTGATACTTTCGGTTTGTTTTCTACTCCAGCATGGTTCAATTTCACAGTGCACAAATGAAAGCGGACCAAATTATTTCCTGAGGGGCCCGTACAAAGAAGCTAATTTGTATTTTTCGTCTATAGAGCTGCCACTTCTCTGCAGGGAATTGCATCCTTCAATATAATGCTGTCAAAGTGTTTTCACTTTGATCTAGTGTGTGCACGAATCCCTTCTCCTCCAGTTTATCTCAAATGACTTTGTAAACGTCTCTATTTTTGTGGACTTTATTTAGCATATTCTGTATGTTCTCTTCGGCCCAGAGGTCAGGCAAACAAGTCAGTCTTTACCTGTGTCCATCTCAACAAATGCCTGCTCAGGCAGCCTGCGTTTTGGTTCACTTCTTCCAGTTGGGTCAGATTATACTGTATTCTCACTGCATTTGAACCACACCAGGGTTTGCTTAGAAACCGAGACCGCTTTGCGAGAGTTGGTCTCAGACCGGTTGTTTTTGTCCACACCAGAGTATGATTACTGCGTTCACAACTGCCCAAACGAACCGCACCAGAGTTTGTGTAAACAGACTAAATGTTGGCTTGTAAAAGCTCCCTAAAGGCTCTTGTTCTGTCCCCCTCTTTTTTATCTGGCTTTCACTGTTTTTCCCTACATTACTTGCTCCTCTCTCTCCAGCTTTATTTCACTGTCTTGTTGTCACTGTCTCTGCCTCGCTTTGTCATTTCCTCTTCTATCTCCACATCTGTCCTTTCCTTCACCCTTGGCTACAGCACACTGTCCTCATTTTTTTCCCCTCCTTCCTTCTCTCTCTCTTGTTATCACTGCATCAGGGTACTGCTAACAGACACACAGCATGTAGCTTTAGACAGCTGTGGAGTGCTGGTTTGCCTGTAAAATGTACTCTGAATCTATTTCCTTTGGGTAGTTACTTAAAGGGCGGGTCCATTATTTGAGGTTTTTATATCATTCTGTAGCTTCCCAGAGGTGTTCCTTATGTATTCAAATCCGAACATCCTTTAGAAACTTTTTTCTACATGACCTGACGTAGGTTTCTACATGATGACGTTTTTACATATATATACAGATATGCTTATTCATAGTCAGTGTATTACTTAGATGATCAGCATGCTCCCAGTTTGGAGATGCAGATACAGATTGCTAACAGCTGAAAGGGCGTTTCCGTTTGAAAAAGAACGCAGATGGACCCGCCCTTTAAAGTCGAAGCACACACTAAACTTGGACTGAATGCAGCCTTTTGAGGTGCTGGTAGTTTTATTTTTTAGGGTAGATATTTACCCGTTTCCAGTCTCCAAACCAATTGCCCTTAGAGGGATTAATAAAGTTGTTTGAATTGAATTGAATTGAATTGAATTGAATAAGCTAATCGCCCCCCTGACGACAGCTCCATACATAACGCACAGACATGCAAATGGTAATGGTTCATCTCTTCTAAATCTTGGCAAGAAACAAAAAATAAAACATTCCTTTAACATCTTGCTCATAATTTCTGATGTTAGGTCATGTCAGGTATCAAAAACACACCTCAAGACAACAAAGTGTTCAGTTCAGTTCAGTTTTTTATTGTCCCACTCAGGGGAATTTGGCTTGTAGTAGAGCACAGATAAACAATGATAGTATACACATAATAGCACAACAATAAAGACTATAAAAATAAAAATTGGTCCGTTGTTTCATGCTCCGTGCTGTCATCTCTCCCACATCTCTCTTAAGCTGTCATTTTCTCTATCAAACTCTGGACGCACGTTAAACAATCAATTTGATTTGCTCAATTGAGTGCAACAACTGCTGTATTAACTGGATTAGCTGTGCCCGCGGTCTATAGCCGCGACCGATTCGTGAAGATTATTATTTATTCTCATTCGTTGATCAAAAATCGGTCACGGATGCAGATAGAACCGTCACTTGGTCCGGGTCTAACAGCAAGATTAAAAAGAGATAACAGTTTATTGGCTAAAACAATTGGCTGGATTGTAATAAAAGCAGATGAAAAGTCAATAAATAAAGGTCTTGCATGAGTTTTAGTGTCTTCTAGGTGCTTATACAAATAGGTAAGTAAAGTGGCAGTTGCATATTCAAATAGATGAAATGCATGGGGTCTAGTAATCCCTCAACCCAGTTAACTAGTGCTGAAAGGAGAATATGTCATCTAAATGTAATCCAGCTAGAGCTACATATATCCATATAGCGAATCCATCTATATCTAGATGCAAAATGCATTTCCAAACGAGGTGAAAGGGTATCCAGTCACTGTTTGTTTTCTACAACTTACTTACTGTTCCCTGGTTGTGCTTATTTCCCTCCCAGACTACAGGCAAGATGGACGAGAACATGTTCGTGGCGGTCACCAGCACCAACGCAGCTAAGATCCTGAACCTGTACCCGCGTAAGGGTCGGATCGCCGTTGGCTCTGATGCCGATCTGGTCATCTGGGACACGGACTCCATCAGCACCATCACTGCCAAGACGCACAACTCGGTACGTACGGCGCGCACCGGTCAAAGGTCGTGCTTTGTGTTTGTTTCAGTTAAATTCAGCTCACAAATTATGTCATTTTCCTTTTGTTCAGTAGAGCTGGAAATAAACTTTGACACATATCTCATCATTTAAACTAGTGAAACCATTGTTTCACACCGTCTCAGTCGGTCTTACTTGGCTAGAGTGGATGAATGCAGAAAGGGAGTACACCAACAACGAGGGGACTTTTTCTTGAGTAATGCTGTTATTGTTACAGTAACCATGATGGCATCAATCCATATGCTCTTCTGTAGCCGGGGTGAATAAAACATTCTGAGACAGATGAGAAAAAAGGTAAAAAAGATGTTAAAAAGGGTTTAATCTTTAGTGAAAGAGTAGGGCAGAACATGAGATAAGAGATAAGTGTCTACATCTGTGTGTGTGTGCAAGATAAACTGTAGAGAGAAAAAGAGAGAGAGAGACAGGGTTAAGGAGAGAGAGCACATTTTTGAACAGCGTCCAGAGGGCTCTCAGTTCCTCTGAACGGAAATGAAGTCTCTGTGGATGTTCACTACTATTACGACTCACGCTGTACTCGCCACATGACCGGCTCTTGATGTAAAGCTGAGCCTCACTAAATCCATAAACCCTCAGCGATGATTTGGAAAAAAATATGGATTATCCAGATACAACAAACATTACGTCAGTGATGCAAACAAACAGGGAATCTGTGTGCTTTATAATCAAGCGGTATTTCCTTCCTCTACATATGACACTCGCTTGAACTGATCATCTAAACTTTTCCATGATTGGTCAACCATGGTGGGTTTATAAAGAATGTCATTCATTGCACTGTGTTATGCAACAGTACAAACTAATATTTAAAATACTTTCACAAACCCCAGAGATTTTGGAACATCTTTGCTTGACAACTCGTCGTCTCATAAAGTGGAAAACAGTTGATGTCATGGGAATCGTCTCATGTAATCAGAGTCAGAACTGGTGGTGCAGCGCGACCACCGTTTACGCCGTCCTCCGCAATTGCAATCCACATTGCTTTTCTTTTTAAAGGTGGTTCATCATGTGCCGATCATGAATCACAGCTGGAAGACTAGCCAATTTTCATATAAAAAAGGGGCTCTATGTAAGAATCAGAAATTGCTTGTTAACAGTGACACCTGTGGCCGTTAAGTCAACGACAGTCAGCGTCCTGTTGCTCGCGCTTGTGCGACACACACAAGACGGATCGTGATTGACAGCTAAAACCACAATATCACTATATATTTCACATGCTTGGCAGTAATGTTAGCTTACCCGTCCAACAGGAATTTTGCCAGCCCGGGGTTCGTTTTGATACCCAAAACCAAATGAAGGTTCCTCCATGAATCGTAGGCCCGTCCGATGTTGATCCTATTTTTCCACTGACGTCGGTCACATTCCTGTTTTGCGAGATGGGCTTCCTTAGATATAACTTTGATTTTTTTGTGCTTCAGTGGAGTTTGTGTTGGAGTCTGAGTTGTGGTGTGGGCTGGTTGATTGTTGGCGTCAGCGGACTCCATTTCTGACTGAACGTTAGCTATCGTTGCACACGCACAGCTGCAGAGAGCATGTTGTTGTGAAAATAGCCGTGTATTTGGAATGATCAGATGAGATGAAGATGAAAAATGAGAAGAGCCTTTTGTGTTTTTCCTCTTGTCTTTACTCGTTGGCTTGCTTTCCTCACGTCCGTTTCTCTTCT
Organism: Sebastiscus tertius; assembly: GCA_916701665.1. Taxonomy (NCBI): domain Eukaryota; kingdom Metazoa; phylum Chordata; class Actinopteri; order Perciformes; family Sebastidae; genus Sebastiscus; species Sebastiscus tertius. The sequence continues at coordinate 93,555 of CAKAOH010022227.1, forward strand.
CGTACACTGATTCGTTTAAGCTGAACAGCCAATCAGAGTGGTTTCTCTCATCGATGGGTGCCGCCACCGATTCAAGATGCTGAATCGGCACAAAAAACTCCAAGAGACTAGAGCCGACACACCGAAAAAACTAGGCTGACGGATGCTCTCCAACGGCCCCAAACTGTCCGAAAGCCGACCGACGGCTTGGTGTGTCCTTCAGGCAACAAGGGACATCCTTCCTTAGTCACACACATTTACATAATGAGGTTCCTACCATTACACACAGACAACAGAGGATCCCAGAGAGGCTGCTCGGCAGCAGAGGAAGTGTCCACGCAGGAAATTGAGGATTCAGCAGCCCAGCACAAATCCTGCTTATCCAGACAAACATGAGTGAGGAAAGAATGCATTTACTAGCAATGTGTGTGGGTTTTTAGGACTGATGAAAAGAAGTTTGTAGATTTTAATTTGCCTTTGCTTAAAGGCCTAAAGGTGGCTGTTTAGTAGGAGAGAAAAGAACATTGCTCCGTCTCCAGATGGAGGAATGGAAAGAGACAGAGAGAGAGCTGGACTAATAATACGTCTTCTCCAAATGTGGAGTACATCCACTGAGGATCCTCGGGTTCTTACATAATGATGTCACCCTTTTCATTTCCTGCTGGTCGTCCTTCCAGATAAAACAGAGGAGAGCAGAAGAGCACGGCAGCTCCCAGTTCCAATAAATCTACCTTAATGGATAGTCTGTCACCAGGCCAAACAGGAGCAGCCCTGTTTACCAGCACGCTGTGTTGGGGAAGTGTAAATATGACTGTGCCGTGTCTAAGTTTGTCACCACTAAGCCCACATCTGGTCTGGAGTGGTTGTTGTCGTCAAAATAAAAAATACATAAATGGACATAAGGATATTCTGAGACAAGAGCAAGCAGCAGCAGCAGCAACACACACTCCGATACACACTCAGCTCAGTCATGACATCATGTTTGGCATGCCGTAAGTCTTAGTTATGTCCTGTTCTGGCCTGGATTTGGACGGCAAGCAGAAAACAGGGCCGTGTGCAGAGGAAATAAGCAACAATGGAATGAGGGGAGGGGACCATCACAGATCACAAACATGTCGAGGAAAGAAAGTTGGCACAAGGGCAAATTGGACGAGGATGAATAGTGCAGGGAGAGAAAGACAGGATAAGAAACAGACAGAGAGAGGGATAAATGGATGAAGGGGGACAGACAACTGGAAGGAGAGAAAGAGAGAGAGAACGTGGTAGAGAGTGAGTGGAAGGGAAAGAGAGTGAGGCATTAAAACACCAGCTGGATGATGGCAGCTGTTTGTACATGCCAAACAGACAAGTGTAGGAAACAAGGTGATGAATGATAAAGAATGGGAGAAAGCGAGCGTGGGATTAAGGGAGCATAGAGGAGAAAGAGAGTTTATGATTCCACTTCCTGTCTCTTCATCTGTCCTCTCACAGCTCTCGCTGGTAGAGTCTTCTGCATCTCCTTCGTCCCTTCATCAGTCCTTTAAAGTAACTGTGTGTAACGTTTCAAGGGATCTATTAGCAGAAATGGAATAACTATGTTTTCATTAGTGTATAATCACCAGAAACTTTTCGTTATCTTACGAGTCCTTCATAACTACATAGGGAGCGGGTCCTCTTCACTGAGTCCGCCATGTTGCTCCGTTATGTTTCTACAGTAGCCCAGAACGGACAAACCAAACACTGGCTCTAGAGAGAGCATTTTGTGTTTTTTTCTTACCTGTAGGCCACCGTAGTTCTCCGACACACTTGTGGAACTGCGGTTACGTGAACCGCAGAGTGCAAAACTGTGGTAACGCCAGCCGCAGTCTGCAACCACACCACTAGATGCCATAAAATCCTATATACTGTCCCTTTAAGGGAAGGTTACAAGAGGTTGTATTTTATTGGTTTTGTTTCCTCAAAATTAAATTAGATTGATCAAATTAACTTTGATGGAATTTTCAGAATCAAAAAGGTCCTAAAGCCTCATGACAAACTTATTGAAAACTCCACCCTGTTAATTCTTACTATCAATGGAGTTATTTGTTCAAACTTCTGCTTCAGTATAGTTTTAATAAAATTAAATAATTAAATAATTATTATCCTAGAGCTCTGTTCCTCATACTGTTCATTTTAAAGTGTATCGACCTTTTCGCACTTCTTCTTCTTCTTCTCTTCCTTCTCCTTCCTCTTTTTCTTCTTCTTCATCTTCTTGTTTTTCTTCTTCTTTTCCTTCTTTTTCTTTTTCTTCTTCATCTTCTTCTTTTACATCTTCTTCTTTTTCTGCTTTGTCTTCTTCTTATTTTTCTTATTCATCTTCTTCCTCTTATTTTTCTTTTTCGCCTTTTTCTTCATCTTCTTTGTCATCTTCTCCTTCTCCTTCTTTTTCTTCTTTGTCTTCTTCGTCTTTGTGTTTGTATGTTTTTGTGAGAGCATACTGTGTTAGTATATGTCTCTGAATATGAACATGGTTTACATTTACATAACACGTATGTATTACTGTCAGTGTGTCTGCTTTTGTAGTTTTCACATAATCATTTTTACATATTTATATAACTGTATGTATATTTTGCATAAGTTCTCCTAAGTAGCAGTGGGTACTGCTGTAATAAATATATATTTATTGACTCACACAATTGTTTCTATTCTATGTCATAGCTTTTGTTTCAAGGATCTAATAGTTTTATGTTTGTGCTTTAGGCTGCTGAGTACAATGTCTTCGAGGGCATGGAGCTGCGTGGAGCCCCACAAGTGGTGATTTGCCAGGGGAAGATTGTCCTGGAAGATGGGAACATGCACATCATCTCCGGCGTGGGTCGCTTCATTCCCTGCTCTCCCTTCCCTGATTTCGCCTACAAGCGCGTTAAAGCCAGGAAGCAGGTAAATACAGGTTCTACCTCTGTCCAGCCTACTATTTACGCCTGACACAGCAATCATTGTGTTGAGGCAGTGGTCATATCTTTAACAGTATGTACCGGTATATCCTTTTTGAAAGAATATTCAGTTACTTAAGATAGTCACACTTACCACACTGACACACACAATGCAGTGAGAGAAGATTCTGTAGATTTATATAACACATTTCAGCAACAAGGCAATTTAAAGCGCTTTACATAAAACATTAAAAGCATCGAGACAAAGTGCAAAAGAAACACATTATAAAAGGACATTGAAATACAATTTAAAAACGGTCATTAAACATCCAAGGGAATAGAAAATAAAAACAAGTTTAATAGAATAAGACAGGTATAAAATACAAGAATAAAAGTTACCGTGCAGTGTAAGAAATGATTTAAGAAAAAGCAGAACAGAAAAGTCTTCAGCCTCGATTTAAAAGAAGTGAGTGGATGGTATGAGTCAAGATCTTTTGGATTGTAAGAGAGGAAGTATGGGGGGTTTGGTCTGGAGTAGAAGTTACAATGGTGGAGAGAAAAATCTATAGAGGCAGTAAGTCTGACATCAGCCTCCAAGGTTCAGCCACAGGGCGCTGGCACTGCACTTTTACACTGTATAGTGCAGTATGGCCATGCAGTGAGGGTGGTCGAGGCTTCGTCATCATGGGTTTTAAAAAGGATATAGTGAGTCTGGATGATTTTCCCAGAGAGACCTACCACATACTGTACAGCAAAAGGGTTACCAAAGTCTACAGTTGAAATAAGCTCCACATTTACAGTTTTAATGTCATCTCACAAGACTGATCTGATTCTAAAAGCTATTTAGGAAACAGGAAACAATAGGAAAAGCCACAAGCTAGCCAAAGTCTTTCCTGTGACAGAAACGTTATAATAAGAGAAGACAAATAACATTGTAAACGTGCCGTTACAATATGAGTGCACATATTCATTGCACTCATATTCCTGTTTAGCACATAAGCCTCGTTAAACCACTTTTTACTTATTGGTGGCGGCCACAAACACAGATCTAGACTCAACAGAAAAATATGAATTAAAAAGGTCATTCCTGTCTCCTTCAAAGTATTAGTTAACCTAATTTAACCAATTGTTTTATAACAATTTAAACTCAAAACAGACCCTGCCGTCTGCTCTCGCCTTCTCATCTCATGGGCCAAAAATCTCATTGTACAACAATTTCCTAATTTGCAGCTGGCTGGCGATGAGAACATGGAGCTGTAGTAACAGTGTGCTGTTTATCTTGGTACTGTTGGAGCTTTCTTCATTCACAGATGTCTCTTTTTAACTCCTGACGGAGCTTCCAAGAGTCCTCTGAGTCACGCCGCTGAAAGACGGACTGACAGACAATGGCTGGTTCACTACCAGTATAAAGTTTCAACTTGCTTTGAAAACATACTGTAATACTGTATGTTGAGCTATTTTTCTGCTCTAGTGTGTAAAAGAGGTTTGCTTACTTGTGTTTGTATGTCTATGTTTGCGTGGATGTGTAAATCTGGAACTGGTTCTCGGCAGGAAAAATGCATATAGAATTCAGACACAAACGTCACACAAACAATCATATAATGTAAAACAGGTGTGGATTTGGTTACATTAAAGGGATAGTTTGGGCGTTTTGAAGTAGGGATGTATGAGGTACTTGTACATAGTCAGTGTATTACCTACAGTAGATGACGAAGAAGTTAGGAGAAGCAGACAGGAGTACCGGCACATGAGCAAAGTAATATACTACTGTGGACGGGGAAGATTTTAGCCGCCTAAAAGAAAGGCCCAACTAAAAAAATCAGTTTAAATATACCTTATATTTAGAATTTTTTCACTGGTTTACCTTGCCGTCAGACAGCACTTTCTGATGGGGAACTGAAGCCATTGTATCATCTATGCTCTCGCCAAAGCCACCAGACTCCATTGAAAAAAACTGTAATTGTACCTCGCAGAACACGGGGGTTGCTGGTGTACCGCTGCCTTGATCGGTTGATTTGGTTGTGCTATTGTGTGACTTTGGTGAATCCGAACTAACCAAAGTCACACAATAACACAAACAAACTAACCTATCGAGGAAGCGGTAGACCAGCAACTCTCATATTCTGCAAGATAAAATTGCAGGTTTTTTCAATGGAGTCTGGTTGCTTTAGCGAGAGCATAGATTTCAGTTCCCCGTTGGAAACATAGACTGTATAGCTTTCTCACAGCAAGATAAAACGGCGAAAATATTCTAAATATAGTGTACACTTAAACTGATATAAATTTGTTTAGGTGAGCCTGTCTTTTAGGTGGCTATAATACGTTTTGCTGCCGCCCCCGTCCACAGCAGTGCGGTAACTCCTGTCTGTTTCTCCTAGCTGGGGGCGTGTCAACCGTCATCTTCTGTAGGTAATACACTGACTATGGATACCTCATACAACCCCACTTCAAAACACCCGAACTATCCCTTTAAATCTTTCGTGATACCAAACACTATAATGTCTCTCTGTGTCCTTACCCATCCCAGCTTCTTTATTTCTCTCCTCACCACCTCCATCTCTTCTCTTATCATTTGTCCTGTAGCTGGCGGTCCTGAGGGCAGTACCCAGGGGAATGTACGACGGCCCAGTGTCTGAATTCTCCATGTCCCGCGGTGGCACCCCATCAGCTTCAGCACGTACCTCTCCCACCAAACAGCCTGTCAGAAACCTCCACCATCAGACTGGATTTAGTCTAGCAGGTAACCCTGCACCCTGCGGTGAGCCCAGCTTCTTAATACAAACCCCACCTCTCTGTCGCCAAGTGCTCTCTTTCATCTCTTTATGGTCTGTATTGATTTACACCGTATGTAGAAACATCAAAGGAGCATGCATGTGCATCAGTCAATCTACCATCACGTCCCCCTTTTATCACAATTCAGCTACTGCGTCATGCTGTGAAGGACAACAGTCATGTGATCTTTAGCATGTTGTTGCTCTGAATGATGCTTTCACATCCCTTTGCAATAAGCCTCAAGCCTGACCTAATAATCTCTCATTATCCTGTTTCATACTTTATGATGTGCAAAGTATGGCATGCATTTGTCTGCAGTTATATCACGCTCCTTGGAAAAAAAACGGTTTATATCGAGTTTATATGGCAATTTGTCTGTTAATGCACGTCATTAAGTTGCCCGATTTAGCTCCTTTGAGTTATAATGAGCCACAGTGCAGACAGCATGGAGTTCAATTTGTGTACACAATAGCTGTTTTGTGTTGATGAGTGGTGAAGAAAGAGAGAGAGTGAGCGGCGACGACGGGAGCGAGTAGCGTTATCGACTCCGGCCCAATTAGGAAAAGTTAACAGAGTTTGGTTTGTCCGTTCTGGGCTACTATAGAAACATGACAGTGCAACATGGCGGACTCCCTATGTAGCTATAAACGGCTCATTATAAGCTAACGAAAACACAACTATTCTTATTATCAGGTGATTATACACTAAAGAAAACACACTTACTAATATTATATTCCAATTCTGCCAATAGATCCCCCTAATTGTCACACACTGGTCCTTTAAAACAACTACGTTTGTAAAGTGAAAATGAAACTGAACATTGTGAACGTGGGATACAAACAAAAGTCCGGTGCTAAAGTGTGCCTTGCGGTGGGATCAAACGCCAACGACCGTGACAAAGCGTCTGTATTTGACCACCTGGGAATGAGAACAGGCTCGCACATTCGAGTAAGCAAATTATGGCTTCTATTGTCCTGCATTCACATGAAACATATATTTTGCACTACTCAACATCTTATCCATTTAATCATCCTTACTCAGACAGATCAGTCATTCTCTTTAATGACTCGTCTCTAAAAAATGCACCTTAAATCCCTTTCTCTGACTGAATCCCTCTCTTACAGCGTCTCACGCCTCTCCCATACATGAAATACTCTTTATTGCTCTTTAGGACACTGTGACCTCTAACTACATCCTTTCTGTAAATGCCAAGCTACATTCAGAAATTAAGTGTTTTCCACAGTTCCACTTGCTATAAGTCACGCTGGATATGAATTTTGGCTCGAGGCCCTAAAACGTACAGCGTACAAGATTTCAGCCCAGGCATCTGGACACGGTCTATTAAGAAAGCCTATCTAATGTGAGCGATCACAACACATTCAACATCTGTTCCATTATGCAGTGCTACTGAGTGACAGGCTGATTGTGCCCATGTGTAAGCCTTTGATTTAGAAAACAAATGTGAGAAATCGTTTTTTGTCAGGCTACCAAACAGTGGAACTTTGTAGACACGGTAAAACCAGATAGTCAGTGTTTCCACTGTTTTACAGTCAAACGAAACAGTCATAGCTAGTTCTGGAGCCAGTTATTATATCTTCCACGACAGACTAAATGTGTCTAAATCAATGAGAGCAACCCCGCCTCACCTGGACAGAACGCAGCTGTGTCTTTGTGAATGCATGTGGTATTTTTTATGGTGGATAACTCATTTTGAAAGTCCACAGAATAGAGTGCTACAGGAATGAGTCCTTAAATCCAGAAATCCCCCCCGTTAGACATGCCCACTTTATGATAATCACATGCAGTTTGGGGCAAGTCATAGTCAAGTCAGCACACTGACACACTGACAGCTGTTGTTGCCTGTTGGACTTGAGTTTGCAGAGTTATGATTTGAGCATATTTTGTATGCTAAATGCAGTACCTGTGAGGGTTTCTGGACAATACTTGTCATTGTTTTGTGTTTTTAATTGATTTCCAATAATAAATATATAAATACATTTGCATAAAGCAGCATATTTACCCACTCTTGATAAGAGTAACTTGACAAATATCCCTTTAAGATACATTTTGAACAGATAAAAAAATAATAATTTGCGATTAATCATGATTAATCAGGGACAATCATGTGATTAACCGCAGATTCCGATTCTGCAATAATACAAAACCCAATGGAAAAATCCTATTTGCTTCTTGTTGAGGAAACCAGGGCGATGCTAACTTCCTAGCTGGCCTACAAAGATACGTCATCCCTGGAGCACTCTATAAGGTTCAGCCTTTGGCTCTATTGAGCAACCTGTCTTTACAAGCATAGCTCATGTGTGATACCTCATCGATGTGAAAAAGACGGTGACCTCCGCTGGAAAGAATTTGCACATTTGAGTACATGAATTTAGAGGGTAGTGAGGCTGCTCCTGTTTCCCAGGCTTTGTAATAGTTCTGTGTGTTTTCTTGTATGTGTGTGTGTATATTCTTAGAGTGAGTCAATCTATTTTAGTTTTCCCGGGGCCACCACCTGCAGAGTTGATTTACTTGTCTGGAATGAGATGGGAAGGATTGTTTGCTTAGATACAACATATCATAGACTGACATCACTCTACTTTCCGTTTATATACGCGCTGATAATTTGTTGCAGCCGGCGCTCCTGGCTCATCCTTTGGAAACACCGTGCTTTATGTCAAACTCTAGCTTTCTTTTGTTAATGTTTCAGCAGCACTCATACAGGAGGCGGTCTGCTGGAGTCTGAATTCCCCTGTCGTCTCACTGACACATACCATGTATCATAGACAATAGTGTCTAATGTGTCTTAAAAAACCTCTGGTGCCTGTAAAGTAATAATGGGAGTTTATGACAACAATTATTTGTGCCTTATGACGATATAAAAGCTATTATGTGTAGAAGTCTGAAAGGGTTGACAAAATGGGACAACTCCTGATTTTAAGAGCAGGGATAACTTAAAGTAAAGTACACAAAATGTGGAGGTTTTATGCATGTGCTCCACACATTATCATATACATTAAATTCACTTAATTTGTCCCACTGAGGGTTCACACATGGAGTTTTCTGCATTGCAACATTGACTAATCAGCATGCAGGTGGCGATATTGATACATAATTAAAGGCTAGTATCATAAAAAAATGTGTATATGGAAAATGGAAATTCATCTCTTTTCTCCATTTCTTGTCGTACACAGTGTGTAACATTTAGGGGATCTATTGACAGAAATGGAATATAATAATAAAAAAATGTTTTCTTTAGTGTATAATCACCAGGGTTATTATAGTAAACTAAAACAAAAATAAGCCGAGAAAATTATTAATATTAAACTGAAACTAAATAAAAACTATATCCTTTAAGAAAAACTTTAAACAAACTGAAACGATATTGCCGGGGTAAAAACAAATTAAAAAACAAACGAAAATAAATTAATTTTAGTTGTTGTTTTTTAGCTACAATCACTGCCGAAAAAAGAAGACAGCATGAATTTCCGTCAATTCTCGTGTGACATTGAACCACAGAAATTGAACAGACTTGACCTTTATATCTACATAAGGAGTGGATCCTCTTCACGGAGCCAGACGCCATGTTTCTACAGTAGCCCAGAATGGACAAACCAAACACTGACTCTAGATAGGACCATTCACGCTTCCACGCTGTAGATCTCCTACATGCTTGGCACGCGGGAGAAATTTCAGTTGGTTGCAATCTGCAACCTCACCGCTAGATGTCGCCAAATGCTACACACTGCACCTTTAAATGCCTCACTTTAATTCTCTCTTTGCCCTGGTTTTCACTTCGGCCTTTTTTTCTTTTTCACCCTACTGCCTTGCATGCTCTTTTTTCTTCTTTTTGTAACTTGCTTTATCGTTCCCTCCCTTTCTCTCTGTCCAGGTCCCCCCACCCCAGATGACATCCCCATCAGGCCTGCTGGCCGCCGTATCGTAGTGCCCCCCGGTGGCCGTTCCAACATCACATCCCTCAGTTAAACAGCAAGAAGACGAAGGGGACGCATCCTGAAAACGACAGCAGCCAGAGTGCAGGATTGAAGGGAGGGAGGGAAAAGGGGAGGGAGGGAGGGAGAAGGGGAAGGAGGGAGGGAGGGAGGAGCAGATGCAGAGGACCATGATTAGTTAAAAGTTAAAAGAGCAAAACACTGAATCCTCATGCCTTACCTGTCACAACGCTACCTGGCTCAGATGAGAACACCATCCCTTTTCCTGGAGAATTAGTACTGAAGTGTTACCACCAAATCACAACACACATGACTAGTCTTTAACCTCACTTCTTCTCAATATAGAATACACCACAAACATTCAACCAAGTAAGAAAACAAAAGTTCTCAAAGGAAAATGGATGCTGCTTTTTCTCATGAATGATGCCACGGTTCTTTCACCCTGTTTGGCTTTCAATGTCACCCCCTTTTTTCAGTAGCCTGCTTCGTCCATAGTCAGCAAAAAACATAACACTAGATCCCACGTTAGCCATGTATTATCATGCAGTACCATTGACTAGCTCTAGGTGGCATTGTATATACGGTAGATGTAATGTAGCTTTGTGAATGATGTTGTTGCAGCCTGTTTGGGTTTACTGGACCAAGTAAAAAGGTGTTTATCAAAACCTCAGAGCAGGAGTGCTGTTGGACATGGAGCTGCATGGGCCACAATGACATGGGCGACGTGATCCATGATCCCCTGAGGTGCTTGATGAATACCGTCCCCATGATGTATTGAGTGAATAATTATTGATGTTAAAAAAAAGTAAGATCTTGTGAAGACAAAAAAATAGAAAAATTTAATTTTTAGAAAGGGTTTTACAATTCTTTATCCCCAAAAAGGTTTATGTGCGTTTTTATTTCCTGCACTCCTTCATCGCTGTATAAAAAAAAAAGAACATAAGAAACCGTCCTTTGCATTTGCTTCTAGCTTATTGGCTGCTCCTGTCATCCTCAAATCATCTTGTGAAGGAGGAATAAAAGATTTAAAAAAAAAAAAAAGAATACAACCGTCCCTTGTAGTCACTTTTAATGATGAGCTCCGCACTTGAGGGCAACCAAGAAAACCAGATGCAATTAAATGAATAAGTAAGAAACACCTGCTTTCAGATAACAGCACTTCACCTCTTGCTTTACTTTTTCATTCCTGACAAACTGGGCTCACATTTTTAGGACAAGAGGAACACCATCACTCCCTTGTCATCCCAACGCAGCCCTCTAACGCAATCCTGACTAATTCAACACCAGCCTGAATATAACTCTGGGCCCACGTTAGTTTACAGACGCACACTTGATGTGATTGTGTTGGGGGGGCCTTAGAGCTCTTTCTGTCTCTGCTGTTTTCTGATAAGGCAGAGGATCGCGGTGCAACGAGGGAAGCTTTTATTTTGTCGCTGTCCCACTGCAGGGGGGAGGGAGGAAAAGGAGATGGCGTTTTTATTTTAGCAGTGGCGGGGGCCGACTCTGAGGCAGGCACGAGTGGTGGTTTGTTGTATTTATGTTAGTTTGACAACCTTTTGTTAATGTTTTTATGTTGTTTCTTTTTTACTGTTGTATCAAAAACCCAGAGATGGCAGGTCAAAAATAAGGTGTGTTGTGGAGGTATGATTTGTTTCCTGAATAAACATGAGTTGCAACTGACCGACTGACTGAGAACTCTTATTTACATTATTCAACTTAACAAGGTTTATGTAATATATACATACATTTGCATAAAGCAGCATATTTGCCCACTCCCATGTTGATAAGAGTATTAAATACTTGACAAATCTCCCTTTAAGGTAACTTTTGAACAGATACAATTAATTTATTTGGGATTAATCGTGATTACATTTTAATTGATTGACCGCCCTAATAAATAGTCTTTATTAATGAATAGAAAGAGACCTAAACTTACAGATTTCACTATCACTTGATAAGAAGTGTAAACGTAGGCTAAATTTTTTTTTCTGATAATTAAAAGTGGCCTGCCTCATGATAGGGGTGAATTAATACACCGGTATTGACGTTAACCGTGATATTTAAAAATGACATAATGTTAATAATACACATAATATTTTTTAAATAATCAAGCACCTCTTAAATTATTTTAAATATACAGTTATGGTAACAGAGTCTCTCTCCACCTCCCTACACTTGTATTTTGAGTGTAATTCATTTGCCTAAAAGAGACAAAACACACAATAAACAAGATGAATTTGTCTGATAACATACACTTTTTCAAATTTTCCATAGATATTGTGATAATATTGTTACTGTGAACTATTTTGGCCATGATAATCGTGTAGTGAAAATATGATATTATGACAATGGATTAACTTTGCACGTTCCTCAATTTGCATACGCTTTAGAATTACAGTTACATTTTAGATATTTTTTTGCATCGGGTTACATTTTTTGTACGATTTTTTGAAATTGTACCGGTTATTATTATATTTTTTTACTTTTCTATTAATTTGCAGAAGCTGCCTGTGAATTAAATACACCATGTATTCTTACCACCATCCAGGCAGATGAACTTTACCTGCTCCTATAATTTATATAAAACATCATTACTCATTTCTCAATAAACCATAATTTCTTAAAACCCCAGGGCATTATATAAATTATGTCTTTATCAACATCTATTCTGGGTGTTTATACGCCTAAAGTTTCCACTTTATTGGGCTCTATATCTCTCCTTTTATGGTGTATGAGCTGCCTATTTATTCAGACAGTGAGTCATGGTTGTGACTGACTGTGTGAACAACGCAGACAGAGTTGAGAGGTTTAAGTTGAATGATGCATAATAGAAGCAACATTGGATGAGGTTTAATTGAGACCAGCAGCATCTTTGGGACACTTGACTTCCTGTCACAGACACAGAGATGTCAGATCTGTAACAATTCTAATAGCCCGATAAAAAAAAAGAAAATACTTTATTATGCTAAGTTAAATATTGAGTCCTTAAGGCAAATGAACGTTCTTACCAGTTAGTTAGTTAGTTAGTTAATTAGGATCTCCATTAGCTGAACAGAAATAACAAACAATATATATATATATATATATATATATATATATATATATATATATATACATTCAAATATCTCATACAAAAATAAACTGTACTCACATTACCTTATATAAAAATACTGATGGAAATATTGTACTTCTTACTTCACTACATTTATTTTACTGCTTTAGTTACTGATTACTTTGATTTTTACAAACAAAACATGTGATCTACTTATTAAATATGATGCATTGTTATATATTAAAGACCCACATCCCTGGGAGAGCCCCTGAAGTCCCTCCTCCCCACCCCCCATTTTTATTTATTTATTTATCTATTTATTTTTTTATTTTTATTTTATTTTATTTTTTTAAATTTTTTTTATCTTGTAGCACTCGATAATAATTATTTTCTTGTGTATATAAGATACAAAAATGTATAAGTGAAGTTTCCATGATTAAACACTCTGAAAGGGGTCATTTTGCATATTGAGGACATTTTACTTTTGCTACTTTAAGTACATTTTGCTGGTAATACTCTAGTAATTTTGCTGAAGTAGAATTTTGAATTCAGGACTTTTACTTGCAACAGAGTATTTTTACAGTGTGGTATTGTATACTTTTATTTAAATAAAGGATCTGAGTATTTTTTTCCACCACTGGTTCTTCCCACTGGATCAACAGCTCAAGCCCCACAGCAACAGTCTATGCTCCTATTGTTATGCAGTTCACCTGGCGGCCACCAGGGGGCAGCACTGAGCAGCACTGAGCAGCACTACACCGCTATAGAGCGTAGAAGAACACCTGTACTCAAATAGTGTTGTCATGGTTTACACCTCAATTCTTCATGTGTTAGCTTATTCAAATTAGCTGTTAGCAACATGCTAATATAAACACACACGTTGTTGCCAAGGCAATTCCCACCAATAGAGGAGGAGGTCTTACTTAAGGTAATTTTTATTCATATTAAGACATTGTTTTTAGTTGGCAACAGCAACACTCAAGGCAATAATGAGGAAACCTTTCGTAACTGTTCAATGTTACAGAGTTGCTTGGTTCTAGGTAAAGGAAGAGATAGCTAGTTTGGCTGCTAACAGCTTGACCCAGGTCAGTTTGCCCTGTTGAGACCGGCCTGGTGTGTTCATTAGAAACTGCTGTGAGATCTGTCAAACACTGGGAGAGATTAGAAACCTGTTGGTTTCTCTGGCTACAACGTCTCCTCAGTGAGGAGTTACAATTACTTTTTCTTTCAATCTGTTTTTCTAAACAGAGTGTTGTCCTCAATGTGAAATTTAACCAATTTATTTTCACTGCTTATGTGTGTATTTTTGCTGAATATATATTGTTTGATTGCAGTAGTTTTAACTAGCTGTAATATATGTTTTACTTTAATTATCATCAATAATAGCTCAGCAGTTAAGTTTTTGTTAATGCAAACATAGCACTTCTTGTTGCTGCTTATCTATAAAATTATTGTGAAGCAGCTAGGGCTGGGCGATAATTCATTATGATAATTTATCGTCTTTCAATGGAACCATATCTTGATGAAATCATATATCGAGATATCTGATACAGAATCACGTCATCTAAATCGATAAACAAGCACGTACTAACTCAAATTTATCAGAAAATCCGATTATTTTGCACTAAAGTTCTTAATTAAATGAGAAAATACTCTACTTTTAATTTGTCAAGCACAAAGTCATGTGGTTATTTCATTTAGACTTTTTATTTATTGAATTAATATAAAACATGCTATATCATGATAAATATATATATTGTTATCGAGATAGTGTGATACACAATTTCGTCATCTAAATCGATAATAACAAGCACATACTAACTCCCAATTTATCAGAAAATCTGATCATTTTGCAATAAAGTTCTTAATTAAATGAGAAAATACTCAGTATTTTTAATTTCTCAAGCACAAAACCATGTGGTTATTTCATACAGACAATTTATTTATTGAATTACCAGAAAACATGCCATATCGTGATATACAGTATATCGTCATCAAGATATGAACTATGTTATGATAGAAGGTTTTGGCCATATCACCCAGCCCTAGAAGCAGTAGCCTTTGTGAACAACATTCTTGAAATCTCATCTCTTACCTTTTTTATCTGTCGTATGGATAACCATAAGGGCTGTTCCTGCATCACAGACTCTGATCGTATTAGTCATTGGAGCCTATTGTGTATCATACTGGCAAGAAAGGTGCACGTTGTGAAAATAATTGAACAAAACTACTCATTCGTGACACTCTTACCAATGTGGTCTAACTAATAGGATGACTAAAGTATCCACTCAGTCCCATTGTGTTCCCTAGAGATAAGGGTTATACACACACTCACCCTCACCGTGAGGTCCAACAGTAAAACTGCTGCTACGCCCCTCATGCATTGTTTAATGGAGAGTAAATGTCTAATGACATCATAGCAATCATGTCAGATGGCAGAGATGACGATCGTAAAATGCAGACCAGGTCTGGAACAAGAGATGAGTCAGCAACCTCAATCTAAACAGGGGTGGTGTGTTTGGTGGTTGCTTGTTGGTGTTGTGGGTTACAAAATGTGAAAGTGTATGACTGTATTGGGAAAATATTTCCAGAGAGGATAATGTAGATTAGTTGTTACCCAGTCCTTTCTTAAATAAGCCTTTGTGTGTGTGTACAGGTAGATACAAGTATATTCTTCTAACATTTACGTGATCGACATACTGAGGTTTGCTGCTTTTTATCTGTGGTGATTCCAAGCAGATTTGGGGAAGCATTTATAAGATGAGAATCGCCCCTCAGATCTGCCATTAATGTGGAAATGTGCTGCCTCAGCTCGGCCCACTGTGGAGGAGAGAAGGGACTGTGCCTTTTAGATGACCTAGGGAAGTGTTAACTGTGGATGTGTGTAGGTGAGAGAGAGAGAGGCTAGGAAAAGCATGTGGTGCATGTCTGATGCTGAGGGTGCATTATCAAGGAAGGCCCTGGAAAAGAGAGAGAGAGAGTAAAAAGACTAGATTCATGTGAAGATAAACACCTCTCCTCTTGTCATATTTAAAATGTGTTGTACTTGTGACTCAGTTATATCTTTATATGTTATTTTAACCATGGATGTTCATACAAATCCTTCCACCCCTCTGCAGGATTACTAACTGTACTACTCATCACTTAACACTAGGGGGCAGTATTATAGTATAATTAGGATAGTGGAGAGCAAACTACACATACTGTACACATCTTATATTTTTGTTTAGAATAAAGACCCTTTTAGCATGATTATTTAACACACTTTTCCCTTTTTACATCCTTTCATATTCTTTATTTTGATTAAAAAAATACTTATTTATTACTGATATTATTCTTTGTCCCGTTTTTGCTCCTGCAATAATCTTGCACATGTTGAATTTTGAACACCTACATTTGCACATTTACCACATCAATTATTTTTGATTTAAAAACAAAATGTTGTAACTTGCACACTATTCCATGTTTTATATTTTATATTTTTTTATGTTAGTTGTAGTAGTCAGGTATATTAATAGTGTATTCCAATGTTCTTTATATTGTGTTTTCTATAGATATATTTCTCTAGTGTTGATATGTACATTTTATTTACTGTTCCGGTGCATTGCCTGGATAACCTGCTGCTGTAACACAATAATTTCCCAACTTGGAAGAGTACATCTATCTATCTATCTATCTATCTATCTATCTATCTATCTATCTATCTATCTATCTATCTATTTTACTTATAATCCTGATTCAATAAAATATGGTAATCCAGAAAGACACAAAGTGAAATAAAGCACAAGGCGTAGTCAGATTGGCTCAGAAAAAGAAAGTCATTATTTAAGGCACACCTTAATAGTTTGCAACTCCATCACATTTGAATACAATAAACACACAGTGACAACTGAAGGACAACAAAACCTTGATAGGAATGAAATTCAAAGGTGTGGAACAAATCTGTTCCCAGACTAAATATTTTGTTTAGGTCGGTAAGTTTTGTTGGACAATGGTATTACCTCGGTCAAATACTATTTGTCAATTATTATTTTATATGTTCACTTTTTGGACGGGTTGAATCTGCTACATCAGATGATTATCACAACCCAACCGGTACTCCTATTATTAGGGCAATATTGGATTGATACACGGACGTCAAGAATCAATCTTTTATGATATAAACTATTAACCTCTTAATAATCCAACAGCCAGCTGCTATAAGAAATGTTGGCGAGGAAAAACTGGCAAGGCCATTTTCAAAGGGGTCCATTGACCTCTGACCTCAAAACTCTGAGATGAACAGAGTGAAAACTGTATCTTATTAGATAAAACAGACGTTGTCAAACTGCATAATTTGCACCTGAAAAAAATTAATAAATCGCAAAATATTTTATCGCAATACTCAAAATATCGCAAAATGCTTAAAATCGCAATAAGATTGTATTGTGACTTAAGTATCTGGATAATATCGTATCGTGGGGCCTCTGGTGATTCCCACCCCCTACCTATTATATATGAACATATAAGATAATCATTGACAAATATAATTTACCCCGGGTATACCCAGGATCACTCCATCTGTTTAACTGTCTTGCTATATCTTACAAGTTATACAGGAAACCACCTTTGGATCGGTAAAATTACATCAATGACAACAACAACAAACACAAAAAGTTAAGTCAAAACATTGTACCCATTTTCAATAGAAAAGTGCCAACAGTAATGAATTGAATAGAGTGAAATATATTTTGAATATAATTACAAGTATCATAGACTTGAAAGATTGAGTCGTATTGCAGATAGATAATATCAAGGTCAATAGACATTAGTAGAAATCACATTTACTTACTGATTTTGAAAAAAGCTCAGGTTTGTTCTACCTACATGTATAGTTTAAGGAAACCAGCTGTGTGCCATATATTTGGTATAAGGCATCCCTCTGCAAACTTCAGAGGCAGGTGTGGTACAGTAAATCTGAAATCGTATGAACAAGGGTATTTCCTGGCCTGGTATTTATTTGTTTCCGTCACTGTTTTCCTGTTAACAACTTTGAATGTGAAAACCAATATTAAGATTTTCTCCCACTGCGTTAGCCGGCTGGTGCTGAATTACTTATGAATACCATCTGCACGAGAATATTGTTGCAGAATGTATTATTCTATGGGAGCAATTAATTTCGAATAGAAATTTACAGACTTATCTGGTGGTACATGTAATTGGTTGTATTCAACACAAAAGGACATAAACAAATTATTTGACAGATTTCAATGCAGACAGTAACTGAAAATAAATCTTATCTAGGACTCAGCTTAATCCTTGTATATAAAATCATCCCTAAGGGAATAACTCACAGCTTTAGATTTTTATTTTTCTCTCTGTGCATAAATGCTACAGTTGATGAAGAAGCATGTGCAAAAGCAAGGTTCAGTGCAGAACATATAACATCTACCTTTTCTACGTTATCATAGCTGTAAACCTTTATTTGAAGACCTAGCTGGTCATTTGCAGATTGAGGCAAAGGTTAGTCCAAAATGTCAGTGTTTTAAAGGAGTTTAAAACCAGTATAACATCAGAAGGTCTACTTATGCTGCGTTCCATTTACCTTGGAAATCGGAAGTCGACGCTGGGAATGATGTCACACCCGAGTTGACTGGTTACAGTACAACAAGTCGGAAAACTGAATGGGGTTTGCTCCAGCCAGGCTAGCCTTTGTTATCCACTGTTAACAATACCAGTGGATAACAAGGCAATACACTGGTATTTTGCGCATACAAACACCGTAGCAACATGTCCACAGATAGAAGTTGGTCATTACAGTGTGTATGACTGATTTAAAGGTGTTATTGATAACTTTTTTATGTAAAAAAATCTTAAGAAAAAAGAAAAATCCATAGAGCCTTTAGAAAGGTGCCGAATAAAAAGTATGGCTTATCCTGGAAAATGTTAACATGATTGTGAATTAACTATTTAAAAAATGTTGGCGGGTCCAAAATCAATGTTTTGTTTATCTTTGTGGAAGATATCTGATGTTCGGTTCCCACTTCTTACAAGGCCTGTGAGCCAATAGTAAAACAACGTTGGTATCACGTGGTATCTCTGGGTCGTCAGTTGGTGTGGAAAAAAATGGATAAATGGCTGAGATTGATGCTAAGTGCCTGGCATCGACTTGTTGTGAAGTAAATGCAACGGAACGAGGGAGGCAGAATGAGACATCTAGTGGCTGAATGCTATCAATGTTATCAATTTTACCTTTAATTAGACACGAATAAGACAGGAATGCAAATTAACAGTATATTACTGCAGCTTTTTGACTGTTGATGCGTGGAGCAGCCATCGTGGATTTTGAGTTTGGGGTTGGTGAGGTTCATCCGACTTTCCGAGTCGGAAATACGACTTCAGTTGGCGTTCCAGTTGGAATTTCCCAGTTCTAATGGAATGCAAGGTCAAGAGTGGACCTTCAAGATCAACCTTAAAACCATTGTTTAACTGCATTTCAAATTTCCGTATTGACTCAATCGTAATTTAAAGTATAGGCAAGTGAAGAAAACTTGCAGCATGTGTTGCCTCTATCTGCAGCTGATGAGCCGGGACATACCAGGAACCAAATGTTGCAATCCTACCATCTTTGTTAGCTTGACTAGCAAAGCTAAGCATAATGACCACGACAACCATGAGTCTGCTGCTATGATAAAGTGTGCCATTCACGCTCAAGCCTACAGTTCAGCTCTTCATTTTACATCTTAGAGGAATCTGTGGTTGCCGGCTTAAAAACAAAGGCCTCATTTTAACTTACTAAACTCTCCGTTTGAATGTGTTGGACTCTTAATGCCATGCTCGAATCTCAAAGCCATCCACCCAAGCGTTTGTTTTTCAGTACCCAACTCCTCATGCCAATTCTTGTTAGGTCCATTTCCGTAGCACTGGAGAACCATTGTTATATTTAAATAACTGCAATTAACCAGAAAATGCATCGCTGAGATTAGAAATCTGAGTGTCCCGCCAAAGACAGCAGCAGTACTTTCAGCCAAAGCCGACCACGTCAGACTTTATTTCCTGTAACAGCTGAGCGGGGGGGGGGGCTAATGTCTCCTTTTTTTGGCAGAGGAGTGACTTCCTTTTCACTTCAGCACACTGCCCAGAGTTGAGGCTGAGCAGACCTTAGAGCACCAGAGTGATGTAAGGGAGCATGATATGAGTGACACTCTGTGGAGAGTCATTCTTCTTAGTGACAGGAAAGCGAAAAGCCTGGGTTTGGCATGGCTGCTGCTGCTCTTGGAGTCCATTTCACTCCTGCAGTTCTGGAGCTCTTGGTGTGGTTTTTTTGTGGGTGGACGGTGAAGCACAAGTACATTTGTGTTTGTACAGACGACGTAGTGGTGCAGGAACATTGAAGATGAGAGTGCCTGTGCTGATAGAACAATAGGTGGCTGGGTGTTAATTGCTGATCTACAAGCTGTGGGCAGGTGCAAGTGATAAGGGACTACGTAGGGATCTCGGGTCTCGAGACCTATCCTGATAAGTAGGTAGCCGGTTCAACATTGTTGTTCTGTCCGTCCTCTATTGCCTTGTTCTTCTCACTCGTGGACAGCTCAGAGGAGTCTGAGTCCACCACCGCATTCTTTGACCTGTTGCGTAAAGAACATCATCATTACAACATGTTAACATTTTATCATTTTACCTTTTGGCCAGTGAAGGCTAAAGATAGCGGCTTTTATTATTTTACCTTTCCCATAGACTTGTGATGACCACAGTTAGCTGTTTTTACTGACATTTAACAATTTACCGGGAATAAGTTGTTTTTTTTCTTTAAGTTTGGGCCTTTTGTTATAGGTTTCACTTGCTATTTAAGTTGGCTGTCTGTCTTTCTTTCCTCTGTGTTGTTTCACAACCAGTAACGTTATAATTTACCTTCACCCAATACTCATTATTTATTGCTGAATAGAGCTTGAACACATCATAATGTAACTCAATGCAACCTCTGTTAGCTGTTATTTAGCCAACAGGACTGTGCTGCCCACCGGCTGCTAACAGCTAATGTAACTAGCTCTCCTCCTGCCGATTTCAACACAGATTTGTTGTTTACAATTTGGCATTATCGGGACAATTTTCTATCGTCCCCGGGATGACGGGACAGCGTTATTCTCGAGCCCTGATCCCCAGTACCTGTGGTGCTGTAGAAAACGAGCATGTCGCGTTTTCGACTTTGTACCAAAGTATCAGTTTTCGTGACATCCCTAATGCTTCTACTTTTATATTTCTAAACCACCAGACAATCTGATCTTTAAGACATTTATCCTCTTCTAATTGTCAAGTACAATCATTCAGGACTGTATGGCCATCATCACTTTTTACAAGAACAGTGCCCATCTCAAAAGCCATTTTCCTCAAATTCTTCCATAAGTTTCAGTATCTATTTGGTATGCCTTTTGTGTCTACTCTGTTTAAACATTTGCTTATGTAAATCAATGGTGTTATCTCCTTGACTCATCTTTTATTTAGTCAGTTTTTGGATTTACTTTCAGAAATATCTAATTTCCAACATGGGGGGAACTCTGTTTACCAGCCGCTGTGTTTCTGCCTTAATCACACACTCCTACATACATGAGCCAGATCCTCTGCCACAAATAGCCACATTACTGTCCTCTCACACCATCCTACATGCTTTCACCAGCCAGCAAGGACTTCAGCTCTGTGCCTTGTACACAAACCAGTTAGCCGAGCAGAGATGAATGCCCAAAAGAAAAGCCCACATTTCTGGTTGGCAGGAGAAACGCACCTACTTTTAAACATTATGAATGCACAAATTGTTGTGCATGTAAACGTAGTGAGTGAGAGGCAGTATTGGTTGTAGAGAACGTGTTGTGCAGGTAATGGACGTTCCTTACTTTTCTCTGTTGAAGATGATGAAGTCTCTCTGGACGTTATCCAATCTCTGCTGCAGCTGACCGTTCTGGATGAAAGACAAGCAAACACAAACTCAGTTATCACTGCTGGCAATTCTGAAAAAGCAATAACAAAACCTGGGCTTATCATAAGTTATTATTGTTCCCAGCTACACAATCTGAATCAGTTACATTTAATGTACACACATAGTTGTTTTGGTGTCACTGGTTAGAGACATACATTGGCTCACACCCTCACACACAGTATAGCGCAAATGTTCAACAGGCAGTACACACTATATCAGTTTCTCCTGCTTTAATGAGATGCCAGAAGAGGAAATTGACCTAACTTTAGAGGACACTTGTGCTCTGATGTCTCCACCTGCTCCGTGCACTCATACATATTTGGCCCACTTAATCATATGAGAACATCCGGCTCTGTCGTGCCAGGCGGTCCTCACAACTACTGTAGTGCCAAGACAAGTAGACAGGTGCTTTCTCACTCTCCCAAGGAGGCATTGAAGAGAGAGATCATGGAGATACATCATCATTATGACACTGAACTGTGTGTTTGTGTGTGTCTGGCAGAGAGACAAACTAGCAGAGACACAAGAACGCGCGAGAGAGGAAATGAACAAATGCAGAAGGGTTCATTCATTTGCTTGTGCAGATGATGATTTTACCTACCAAGACTTAGCAATATTACCTCTTTGTGTACATACATCTCACCCTAATGGAAAATCAAATACAAATTGCAAAATTAAAACTCCAAACTGGCCACTTGGAACCTCCAAAATGTCTTCACTTTGGAGGTTTTCCTCAACCTATTTAAGGTTAGGGCATCCAAGGGCATACTCCTCATTCTCAAGAAAAGGGCGAAAAGCGCGCACACAAGTATGATTACATGCCGCTTCCCCTCCAGTCAGATTCCAAGTTCCTGGAAGCCCCTCCAGGAGACAAGTGGCTGACTCCCTGCCCAGAGCAGTCAGTCACAGCCCAGCAGAAAGGCTGTGTACAGGTGCTGTCACAGTGGGGGGAGCATCCACTGGCAGACTAAAAGCCATCAACTAAATTAGGGCAGGAAAATAGAGTGGAGAGGGAGCTGTGTATGACATTTGAACAAAAAGAACAGAAGGTGTAGAGTGTGCATTGTGTAATAATTTTGCATGCATGCAGTGACAGTCAGTGTCTCTTTTCTTGTGACTTTTTTTTTTTCTGGTTAAGGGACCCTTTCACAGCAGTATCACAGAGGAAAATGGCAAATTCACATGGACACAGAAGGAACATAACTACATAACCACCAAACATCCAGACAGAGACTGTCTGGGAGAACAGGGTGTGCTTGCTTGTGGGTGGGTGATGCAGACTACCGAAAGGACAAAGAAACAAACAGGCAGACAGAGACAGAGGAGGAATACTGTATATATTTTGTCGAACATCAGTGATTGATGTGATACACAAGAGATATGACGGATGAGACGTGTGGTATGACGTAGTGTCTCTCTGATGCGGTCATAATGACATATTCTTAGATCTAAAGGCATGAGAGAACCTGACGATAAAAACACCACCTTTGCGGAACCTTTCCCCAGTTCATTTACAAAGCACATCTCCGGTAACTCTTTTTAATCTTGATTCTAAGAACCAGGAACAGACTTTATTTACAGCAATGGCAGCTGAAGGAGGAGGTTGAACACCAGCTGCATTGCTGAAAGGCTTGCAGTGGAGCTTCTCTGCAGTGCAGTCAAGGTTCATTGCCTGTTAGACTTTACTAAATAAGCTAGAGATTTCAACCTTAATGCAAGCTATACTTTTGAGGTACCTTTGCTAGTGATTTAGAGGCATACAAGACCTGAAATAAGGAAAGATGTAAAGAAGTAAGTAAGTAAGGAAGAAATAAGAAAGGACATAAGGAAGCAAGCAAGGAAGATGGAAATAAGATCCTTCTCCCTAATCTTTATTTCTGTAACTCATTCCTTATTTCCTTCCTTGCTTTCTTCGAAGGAAAGAAAAAAGGAAGGAAAGAAATAAGGACGATGCAAAAAAGAAGTCTGATTGTATAGAAGTCTATGAGGTAATGACCCTACTTCTCACTTGATTTATTACCTCAGTAAACATTGTAAACATGAGTTTATGGTCTCAATCTCTAGTTTCAAGTCTTCTTCAATACAGCATGATGTTCATTTAGTAAATTATGGTCCCATTTAGAGTCAAACAGACCATAAAGCAGGGGATGCTTTAGGGCGTGGTTACCTTGGGATTGACAGGTCACTACCACGCCGTTGTCCGGTTTTGGGCATCCGTGTTTTCGTCTTACAACTTTAACCCTTTCACAGTGTGTTTTCAGTTCAAGAAAGTTAATTGTTACATTTTGGTTGCCTAAGAGCTCCACCCTCTTGTGTCACTTCTGGTTCCAAAAAAAACAAGATGGCGACGGCCAAAAACCAAGATAGATGTCACGGTGACGACGTCCACTTCTTATATACAGTCTATGCTCCGGCCTTGCGGAGACAACAGTAACATTAACTAAAGGCACTTCACCACTTGTTTTTTTTCTCTCTCTCTGTCTCTCCCTCTCTCTCTCTCTCTTTATTTGTTGCTTTTAAGAAAGGCAGTTCAGAAGCTAATTGCTTCATCTGCTAGATTAAACTTTCCATTTAATGAGACAAACCAACAGGGAGTGCTCTGTTGGACGAGAGCCTAACAGGTACATTTCTCAACGTCCTTATCTGGGCTCACCATATTTCTGTCTGAAGCTGCTGGGGACAGCTTCTGTTTGTAATGTAACAACTAATATATGTCGTGGTTGAAGTAGGAATTACGTGTTATTTAAACAATCTATAATACATTAAATGATATCCCAAAGAGTCCCTGATTCTTAACTTAAAGACACTGGACAAAAAGCAAAAGGTGCCTGCAGAGATCATGAGTGTGCACTAAATTATAATACAGGGTCAAATATATTTGATCATGTTTAGATCATGAACTCTATTATTACAGAAAGTATGATATAAATTGTATGCTTTTGTCATTTACCAATTTTTACCATATTATGTCAACATTTTCAGCTGAGTCTGCTGTTCAGTGTGAAACCTAAAACTAGTTCTACTTTGTGAGCTACAACTGATTGACTGCTGTTGTTTGACGATGATATTTCTGTATTCGGTACTAAACCGAAGAAGCTCTGACTGCACTTTTAATTAGTGGCCCACATGGAGCTGTATCCTCAGATACACATGCAGCTCTCCGTCTCTTCCGGTGGCCCATTGATCTACCTGACTTAAATACTAATTAAGTGATTTTTCCAATACCTCTCTGCAGCTTCTATTTGCTTAGCAGCAAGCACACATACTGTACATTTTCATCAAATTAAAATTTTTCTTGAAGAGAATAATTGGAAAGGATTGGGAAGAATACTAAAACACTGCTCTATAACTTTATCATACTTAAAGCTACAATATTAATTAATTCTGCTCTTTTTAATGTTTTTGTCTACTAGTGTGGAAAAACAAGAAACAACCTAACAATTCATATTTATTTTTTATTTCATCCTTTGTGGACCACTTAATGTCACTTGCAGCTGCATTAAAACAGAGAGTCTTACTGTTAGCATATCTCATTCCTCTTAGTACTGTATTTGGCCACAGGATGGTGTGAGAGAAAAACTGTTTATGTCCCTTACCGTGGAACCAAAATATTTAAACCCAGTTTCACTTTGTGTCTCTCTCCATGGTGCTGAAACAGTCCTCTTTCTGTCTTTTACATTCATTGTCACATGGTTTTACTGCATTTTTCAGTAACCTGCACTAACTGATTTTTTGCCCCCTTGGGGGCAGTGGAAAGGAGCTGACAACTCAACACTGACATAATGAGCTTTTAAGTTGATATGATGAACTTGTTAGCACACAGTTGAATTGTAATTCATTTGGAGGGTTTCTGGTAAGTCCTGTATTCACTCTCCTTTTAGCTCTGTTTTTCACGTCGCCGAGAATGCGATCAAGCGATCCACTGCGCATGTGTGGAGCGCGTTCTTCGAGCGGACAGTATAAACAGAAGTACTGCGTCCCTGGTGTCCGCAACTGTTTGTGTATGTGTTCATTCGGGAGTATAATCGATGCTTGATACTTTTTGCTTTATTATGGTAGTCATAACTGTTCTAAACTGATCTGAAATTTAGTTATACGTACGATTTTAAGCATTTACTAACCCTAACTTAAAAGAACACAAATGCAGTGTTTCAAAATCCAAATCCTCTACATTGTCTACCCTCTCTTGAGTTGAAATTATTACAGTTTGGTCATTAATGTACTGCATCCAGACACCCACATACATGTACACATATGCACAATAACCCTTCTGCATTTTGTCCCTCTGTACTGGTGTTATCTTGAATGTACCCTGCTGTACATTTCATAGAGCAGGTTGTATTTCTTACATGCATATTAAACTTGACACTTCTGATTAGGAAAGAGAGGGGTGTGTGTGTGTGTGTGTGTGTGTGTGTGTGTGTGTGTGTGTGTGTGTGTGTGTGTGTGTGTGTGTGTGTGTGTGTGTGTGTGTGTGTGTGCTGGGAGTCCAACAATGTATTTTGTTCTCACAGCACAACTCCAATTTTCTGCTTTGTATTATCAGTGATTTAATTTAGCTCATTCTATGCTGCATTATGAGCGTAGCGACGACAGGGAGGCAGAGAGATAAAAGAGGAGCCTAGAAAAATGGATGAGGAAGGGGTCCTGGTGAGAGCGACATGTAGACAGCATTGTGGAAGGAGAGGGAGGACAAGGGAAGAGAAATGAGGTTGGAGTGGCGAGGGGGAATATGCAAAAAGAATACAGAGCAGCCTCAGAGTAATGAGTATGAAGCTGGCCGGGACAGGCATTAGACCAACTAGCTTACTTCATTCAATATTGATCTGCTATGCTTCAGAAATGCTGCACAGACTATCTCACTCTCACTCTCACTCTCACTCTCACTCTCACTCCCTCTCTCTCTCTCTCTCTCTCTCTCTCTCTCTCTCTCTCTCTCTCTCTCTCTCTCTCTCTCTCTCTCTCACACACACACACAAATACACATCAAGCACTCACTTTCTTTCTTAGTCTCTCTCTTACATGCATCCATCACAAGTGGCCCCACAGGTCCCCTTGTAAATGGATATGGAAAAGCATTGCACAAACACAAACTGATATTTATAGACAGTAAAACGAATACTCTCCCTGAGAGACAGTGAGACAGACCAGCACACTCTGCAAAATATGACTACTTGAAATCAATAATATGCACGTTAAAACAAGCAATTTTGAAGGAAGTTTCAGTATTGCATTTACATATTCCAGTTCATGGCCCCTCTTAAAAGTGAAGGAGCGAAGGGGTATTTAGCTAATTAGCTGGCTCCATCAACTGTGATTTAAACGCGCATACCAAATGGGAGTTTAAATCACCGTTAACACATTTCTTGACAACACGGCAGGATACGAAAAGGACAATGAAATCAGAGAAACAAGCGGAAGGACATTGAAGTCAATGCAGTAGCAAGCCAAGAACTAATGTTAAGATGCCAGAATAGGATCAATTTTGGCCACAGACAACGGGAGATACACACAAGGCTAATATAAGACAAGGGAGATTTAAAAGTGGGCGTGAAAGGCTCTCTCAAGGTCGGCCAGGAAAAATACGACTTCAGTTTTTAAAACAGTTCAATATTCAATAAAGTAATTTATCAAAAACTTCAACAGTGACACTGAGGTTTTTGGCAAGTAGTTTAAAAGGGGAGGACTAATACCATTAGTACTCTGTTTACTGATGTTATTGTGCCAAAATGGCGGGGCTCTAGAGAGTTAAACAGGACTTAGAATTTATTTTTGTAATCTTCTATTTTTAATCTCTCCAAGAAAGTTCAGCAAATCATAACCACTATTACTATTTACGTCACCGATCTGCATAAAAACCTCTCCAAGAATGCTAAACAAATTAATTAATATATGATACTTGTGGTCATTTATTGTTTTAAATAATCATTTTGAGTGTTTGTGTTTTTCATGTGAAAGACCAGTCCAGCAAATACAGCTGAATATTATTAAGTATATATTATTAATCGAGCTGCATTAATCAAATATTGCCCAAATGTAGAGCTGGGCGATATGGACAAAATCTTCTATCCCGATATAGGTAATTTTCTATCTTGATAAAGATATATATCACAATATAGCATGTTTTCTGGTAATGTTATTTGTCATAGTCTGACCATACGCTGTCACTTCATCTGTGTCCATAAACATAACAACAGTTTCCCTGAAAGGCTACTATCAGCACTCCATTAGACTAGGAGACTTTCTCTTTGTCTGAATGGGCCAAGGGATGACGAATGTTGCCTGGCAGCACAGTGAGATATCACTTTTATATACACATAGGCAGGTCTCCACAAGCAGCTGTCAGCTTTCATAAAACATGGCGCACTTTGGGCCGCCGCTGACTTCTTATTGCAAGCTGGCAGGGGTATGTGCTCCGAAGTCTAGCCCACACAAATTGCTTCCCTTCTATTAGAAAGGAGTCCCATAAACTGTTCTAATGTGCCAAAGAGTGGGAGAGGGTCCAAAAGTATTAACTTTGTAATGACATTGGTTGGATGTGTGTGTGTGCATACTGGAGTGTGAAGGCAAGTTTGAATGGTGTGGCGACATGTTGTTGGATAGCGACCAGACCCAACACACACAACTGCACTGCTGGTAAGAGCACACCAATGAAACCAGGACTATTTGATTCTAGTTACTGCTGGATCTCTCTCTGAGCTTCCACTGTCTCAGTGGAAAAATCTAAACATTAAAAATTGGACTGAAGCCTAGAATTCAGTGTGGCACTTCCCTGTTGTACCAATGGGTTAACTCCTGTACTGCAAATACATTTCTTCTGATAAACAGACCTGACTATCTGTTTAAAGGTGCTTTACTAAAATTAGGGCTGTCTCAATAATCGCAATATTGCAATACTGCACTATCGACAAGCCAACAGCAGGGGATGGCCAGCTTCTTTGCAATGGGAGCGCCGCATATTTACACCAGGCTACGAATGCCAGCAGCATGACAAGGCGCTGAGCATCTATTCTGCACTGAGCGCTGCATGTTTGGTGCCTTATTCTGGTCGCCGAGACTTGAAAATGTTCAACTTTGAGTAAAATTCTGTGCTTGTCACTGTCACTTTTTACCCAGCCGTCAAATCACAATGGAAAAGGAGGGGCGGGAGTTGGGACAAATACCGCAAAGAGCAACCGTCACATCCTACAGGCTACAAGTGCTGAACAACAATGGTGGAGAAATTAATACACATAGACCGGCAGGTCTGTGCTCTCTCCCTATACGTGTTTTAGCCTTCCCTTCATCCAGAGCAAGTACTCTACTTTGTACCGACATTTTTACTTCTGGGGATATTCCGTATCATAGCAACCAGACGCAACCAAAGTTTCTCAATTAGTTTTAAAACTGTCATCTGTCATTTAAAAAGCACCAATATACCTAATAATAGCCTAACAATAAAGCTTATTTATAGCACTGAAATCAGGATAAATTAAGTCATTTGCCAAAAATATTGCATATGTTGTTGAGACAATCATTATCACCGCAGGGGAAATTCCTTCACGGCAACAGACCTAATTAAATTCTCTTTTGTGGCAGGAAATGTTTTGTTATCAAATCCATACCGTATCACAGAAATGGGGAAAAAAATGGTTTATGATTAGCAAACCAAAGACCCACATGTATAAGAAAAACATCAGATATTGAAAGTAAATATCAGGCTAACTACAAAATCTGCCCCTGAACTATTTATTTTTAGAATTCCTGTTTTTTTATACACCCGACCTTTCTTGTTACACAGAATATCTTTTGGGTTTCCTCCAAGCTTTTCAACCATGTGGGTCCTATTTGGACTTGAGAGGAAAGTAAACACATATGACTGGAGGTCTTTTGAGCTGCAGTTATCCTTGAAACCAAAAATGACAGCACTTATCAGGTCCCACTGCTGCACTAGACCAAAAATGAAATCACCGCTGCCTAACCGCTTTCACTATCACAGTGTTTTTATGAGTGTATAATGTGTGTGTGTATAGGTGTGTGTTCCCCCCCACCCCCACTTTCGTCTCACTTGACCGGTTGATCAAATTAACCTTTCAGTGATTTCCTCTCTGTTTTGTATAAACACCCAGAGGACAGCAGCTGATTTATGTAGATGGAGTGAACGACTAAAAGACTAGAGCTAGGTGATTGCATTGTTTGCCTTCCCCATCCACACATCAGACAGGCGGCCCATTTATTCTGATGAAGGTGAGGGAGGACAGAGCTTTAAAATGTGTCCTCAACACTCTCAATAGCACTCCAGACACATTTAAAAGACAAATTAAGGAGCTACTTATCACCAGTAACTGGGCCACATGGAACCAGCGGTCAGCTTACTTTAATGAATAATGATGAGCACCGAGAGGGAGAGACGCCTTTAAGAGGCATGTGTGATCCACGAGGACAGGATAAACCAACTTAAAATTGAGTCGAAATTTATTACCAGCCGTGACAGTGACGTCGGTATAGTTTTCACCTTGTGAGTCTGTGTGTGAGTCATCATGACAAAATGTGGTCCTGGAGACACCTGCTGTAGCGGGAACTAACACAGACAGGGGTTTTTAGTACTTTGTGTGTCTGTGGACAGGTTTTCTCATCACACAACCCTGTCTCCTACAAAATGACGTTCCCATACAACTAAACTGCGTTCTCTATTACATTTAGAGGAAAGCATATTTCCTCCTGGATTCCGGCGATGCGCCGAGTGCTGTGTTTCCCTCTACCTAAACCTGAACCAACCCTTATCCCCAACCCTTACTACCGAGGGGGTTGTTATGATTTAACAGGAGGGAAACACAATTCGACGGGGGAACAGACCTCGGGATAAGATAGGTTGCAGTTTTAAACAGTTTTAAACATGTTGTAATTAATGACCGTTGTAAATTGGAACAAAACAAAACAACATGGTTAGGTTAAAGGTCCCATATTGTAAAAAGTGCGATTTTCATGTCCTTTACATTATAAAGCAGGTTTAAGTTCCATATTAATACTGTGAAAGTATCAAAACGCTCAGTCCACAGAGAAATACACACAGCCCGAATTCAGAAACGGAGCGTTTGAAACAAGCTGTTAGGATTTCTGTCCATTTGTGTCACAAATCTACAATATTTAGACAATTTCCGAGTTTTAAACGTAAACATTCTAAATGTGTCCCTGTTTATTTCCTGTTGTGGTGTATGTGAATGACACAAGCTGACAGGAAGTAAACATGGACCCAAGCTGTTGCTTAGCAACCTAATTCCATTGCCATTCTGTTGAAATGCGCTAAAACGGAGCGTTTCTGACAGAGGTGAATACAGGTATATTCAGGCAGACAGTGCGAGAAACATAATGTGTTATTTGAACATTAAAGCATGTAAACATGTTCTAGTAGAAACCCAAAATACAAACACGAACCTGAAGATGAGCATGATATGTCACTGTGGCCTTCCGCAGATTATTACAAATGTATTTGTGATACGTCAAAGAGAAACGTAATCCGCGACAAAATACCCTCGAAGTGTAATTGAGAATGCAGTTTAGTTGTATGGAAACATAATCTTTAAGAGACAGGCCTGCACCTCAATAGCGTCACAACCGTGCAAGACGCAGTCATGAAACTTTACAGGTGTGTAGTTGAGATCAAAATGAAAGTTGAGTCCAAAGATGGGTGTGGTCTGAGCAAGGGCGCAGGAGGTAGGGGGCTAGGAAGTGGGGAAGGGGCCATTGGCTCCCTCACTTCACGCGTCACGGCTGGTACGATCCCATTGCAAGATGGTCTCTAGTATATCATTTACATGTAATGCATACTCTCAGCATAGTTTTTCACTGTCTCTTGTACTGTATTACTGTTTACAAGTGGTTGGTGTCTCATTTTGTAACAAACCTTTTCAGCTATATTACTGTATTTAATATTTCAAGTGTAAAGCCCTACCTGTGGAGACCCATCAGATCCCTGGTCCTTAGTTTTTCTAGCAAGCCTTTTCTTCTTCTTGTGAAGTGGTTTGGACTCCAGGATCATTTCCTCCAGCTCAAACGTAGGGTCACAGTTTAGTCTCCGTCTCTACAGAAACACAGACACATGCAGGCACACACGTTTAAAACAAACAAACAACACATCCAAGGGTTCAAATATTAAGTCTTGGTCATAATTAAAACTCTGAACCTAAATGCCAAATCAACACTTAAAAGTAGTAAACGTAGTAGCAAACTATTAACACTGTTGTGCTCCACAGAACTTTTTCCTTTGACAACAGCAAGTGTAAGTGCTTTCATGAACTGTGTATTGCTTACTATTGTCTTATAGTGGTGTGTACAAAACATATGCTTATGTACCGGGATGTTTCTTTGCCTATGTTGGAAACTTTAACATCAAAACATAAAGAGAGACGATTAGGATCAAGAGCTACTAAATGTCAGACATCTGCATCCCATACAATAAAATGCAGAGATTAAATCTGATGTCTTACAATACACATCAAATACAATATAATATTGTACAATCGATGTGGATGTGATACAATACAGAATGATGCTATCGATGCACGCTTTTATTCGACAGGAAATATCAAGGCTCATACGGCAGCAAGCCTTAAAGACAACGCAGATTGGGACGTTAGGAAACAAATCCTAAGGGCTGAGTTTTCCCTTCCTGTTCAGACATTAACAGTCTATAAGGGACTGAAGACGGAGGATGGGCCTATAATTAGATAGAGAGACGTTGTCAATTCCCCATCGATCCTCCGTGCTTTTCCTCTGCTGTTCCAGCCTGGCCGCTGGGGATAGCCAGTCTCTGCTCTGCACTCGCAGTAGACTTCGAATTTGATCAAGTCATTTAGTCATCTATTCACTTGCAGCAGTCATTATTCTGCTTGTATTCAGCCCTGGTACTAAGGAGTGACAGTTATTGTTACCTTGCTGCTTCACTAAAACAACACAGCATAGTTGTTGCATTGTTTGATCACTGCAAGACAGTTGTAATTGTTAAAGTCATTAGAGTCAACTTTTAAGCAAAAAATGGCAAAAAAGTACAGTACCAGCATCTAAATTGTGAAAATGTGCTTCTTTTTTTCTTATTATATGATAGTAAACAGATTATCTTTAGGTTTTTGGACTGTAAAAAAAAAAAAAAAATTGTGATGGGCACTTTATAGACTAAACAATCATTTAATTAGTCAAGAAAATGATCAGATTATAAGTATAATCGTTAGTCGAAGCCGTAATTGTTATATCTGTCATTAGTATAGCTGAAGGAACCTATCATATCCGTGCGCATAAAAGCAGATTAAAGTACTCCAGTGACACCTATTATTTTTTATTTTGTCTCATGGCAGTTGTATGAGACTGAGTAGGCATAGCAGACCGGCACATACGGGTACTTCGCAAAAAGTCAAGGCCGCGCCCCCTTTGGGGGAAAGAAAACCGAAGATCCCATAGACTTCAATGCAATTTGACGTGTGTTTGAATTGTAATTTGACAAATTCATATGCATTTGCCTCTTGTTATACAAACGTTTGTTTTATACACATGTCTAATAATTATTTTGCGACCTTGCCTGAACCTGAGCGTTCACGATACCTTACCCTATAAATTAAGGTTGATCGCTGTCGTATCCCTTCAGCCTTCCTCCGTCCAACACAGTGGCCAGATATTTCTTATCCAGACATC
Source organism: Sebastiscus tertius (assembly GCA_916701665.1). Taxonomy (NCBI): domain Eukaryota; kingdom Metazoa; phylum Chordata; class Actinopteri; order Perciformes; family Sebastidae; genus Sebastiscus; species Sebastiscus tertius. Next base: position 126,813 of record CAKAOH010022227.1, read on the forward strand.
TATACATACTTGATTGAATCACGTTAGGCTATGTATTGTCTGTAAATAATCAACATGTTAATAGCCAACTGTTTGATCTATAGGCTGAGATTTAGTTAAAGACGACAGTCTTGTTTTCCCCCTAAAAGGGGGCTTGGTCATGTGAGCCTACTCTGGATGACGTATTGCCGGTCTGATGTATGCAGAGGCGTTCTCTGAAGCATGTATACACGTGTGCTGCTTTGTCTTTGTCTCTGCATCTGGGTGTCTGGTACACACTCAGTGGGAGATCCAGCTCAGCCCAGCAGAGGGGGGTGTCTACAGCTCCACTAGAAAGGATTCGATGAAGTGTGGGTAGTTCTGGCTACATCATTTTTTTTTTCCCCCTGCGTCTTTATCCCCCTCTGGAGTAATACTTTTATGGGAATAGGTAAAGAGGGAGTTTCAGGGATGGATGGTGTTTTTATTCTGAGATGTTAAAAAATAGCAAAATCATGCTATCTTACTCAAAGATGTAAATCTACAGATGGCATATTTGTTTTTAAAGCATTGGACAGCACTGTATTATTTTTGCCAATGTCAGAAAAACACTCAGATGTGAGGATTTTTTTGTTGGGTAGCATATGAGGCAGTGCTCCGTTTATTTCTGATACTCACATTGGGAATAAAGCCGGGAGGAAGCTGTTTGCTGAGCACAGCGTCCCAGTTGACATCTGACATGTAGTCCAGATCCTGCAGCTCTGCTAGACAGGAAATGCGCTTCTGGACATCTATGCACAGCAACTGAGGGAGACAAAAAGGATTAGAGTAAGAACAATTGTCCATGGGGGAGGGAGGCATGGCTGAAAAGTTGGAGGCTGATTCCCACTGAGACACAAGCACACATGTCTGCCCTAAAGGATGTGTCTGAGAATGAGGATACAGGGGTTGGGGGTGGGAGATATTGAGGGAAGGATAGGAGAGGATGGAGGAAAAGAAAATGAGGCACATATAGGAAGGAAATGGTGATGAGGGGTTGTGAAGGATGAAGGACAAATATATTGAGCATTGAATTCTCCCCTCACATTCACACTTTCTTTACATATCTCTCTCTCTCTCTCACACACACACACACACACACACACACACACACACACTCCCTTTCACTCCCACGTACACACACATTTACACATGCGACTGGAATGCCAATGAGGCACGAGGAGTCTGAGCACGAAGCAATGCAACAGTTTGACTGCAGTGGATCGCTGCCAAGACAAAACCTGCTCTAGCAACAGTGGATCTGTTGACTTTGCAAGTGGCTTAATGGCGACAAGAAGAATACACTTCTGACTGTTAATTATGGACAGACTGTTAAGATCTAAGAATACGCTGATTACATTAAATTAAAAAAATACACTTCTAAATTAAAATTATGTCTGCAACTAACGATTATTTTCATTGTCGATTAATCTGTTGATTATTTTCTTGATTAATCGATTAGTTGTTTGGTCTATAAAATATCAGAAAATGGTGAAAAATGTCAATCAATGTTTCCAAAAAAGCCCAAGATGACGTCCTCAAATGTCTTGTTTTGTCCACAACTCAAATATATTTAGTTTACTGTTATAGAGGAGTAAAGAAACCAGAAAATATTCACATTTAAGAAGCTCGAATCAGAGAATTTTGACTTTTTTTTTTCTTGAAAAAAATACTCAAAACGATAATTTGATTATCAAAATGGTTGGCGATTTATCTAATAGTTGACAACTAATCGATTAATTGGTTAATCGCTGCAGCTCTAGACATGAATAGTTTTATTTTTCCAGTGCCAAGGTATGTGCTGCCTTGTGAGGAAGTACCTTAGATTTATGTACTTATACTGTGTAACTTATAATTCTAAAGCCACACTACACTCTGCAAGACCGCTAGTATACAAAGTAGTGCTGCAACAATGAAAGTGCCCACCTAATTAATATTCTATAGCTGCACCCTGTTTGCCCAAGTGAAATGCTGGTGTCCGGTATGGATAATTGTCTTCCCACAGGAAATAAAGAATTCAAACCGACGAGCAACCCACCCAGAAAAGCTCCACTCATCAATATTAGATATTTTCTCTCTTGTCTGTTAAAGGGGACATATCGTGAAAAACTCAGTGCTTTTGCATGTACATTTTGGTATCTGGTATTTGGTATCTGTCTATATTCAGACAGACAGTATGAGAAAAATGTGTTTTTTGAACATTAAAGCATGTAAACATGTTCTAGTAGAAACCCAAAATACAAGTTAGAACCTGAAAATGAGCATGACATGTCCCCTTTAAGTATTTATGACAAGATCACACCAGTCAGATCGGTCAACATGTGCATGATGTTTACAGTTTACTCATCGGAGTAAGTGTTGGGAGTTTTGCCAGCAGGCATAATCAGTGTGAGAAGTTGGCAAGTGCAGGTTTAAATAAATGACCACAGTGCTTTTTTCGAGGTGTGGTGGACCTAATTCAAAGAAACATCTGTTGTACAATGTGACACTCTCACCCACCCACATTTGAGAGAGGACTGGCGTACACTATAAATTCACAGGGCGGGCAACAACGACAGTAAAAGGCAGACATTTATAAAGTTTACTGAAGGATAAAGAGAACAGAAGTACATACTTTCTGGCGGTAATCAAGTACACATCTTTTTAATAAAGCAAAAAATGACAGATTTTGTCTCGTGTATGAAACCTGAAGTCGTGTTGATTTATTGGTCACGTAAGTTACATACTTAACACCACTTGTGGAGTTAATTTAAACCAAACCACGATCCTTTCCTAAACCTAACTAAGTCGTTTTCTTGCCTAAACTTAACCAAGTCGATCTTTTCCTAAGCCTAACTAAGTTGCTGTTGCTGGACATTGGTAGGAAAACGGAAAAGGAAGAATAACTTTTTCACAAGATATCATGTGAACTGTTGTTTGAGAATATGTTGTTTATGCACGTGCCACTCATTTACCTTTCTGATTAGAGACTTCATCTCCAAAGACCAGGCTGCCGGGTAGCTGGGATGGACCTTGTGGAAGGTCTGAAGGATCTCATTAGCAGGTGTACTGGATCTCATCACATACGGTCTCTGAGGAGAGTAGAGGAGAGGAGACGATACAGAATACTTGTATTCATAGTCATGCACTGCCTGGAGGAGTTTCTTTGATAAAGTATGTGCCTCAAAGTTAGTTTCTGCAGTTGGCCCTCTTTACACTCTCCTCCTCTTCTCCTTGTGTGAACCCATTTCCTGCACTGATGAGAACAAATGGTAGAGGAGACAGAGAGCAAGGGACTTAAACCCTCTGTCTTTCAGTGTGAGAGGGCTTTCTGTGGGTCAGAAAACAAGGGACAGCTTGTTGACAGTTCTTCACACTAGTGCTTCTCCACCCTCTGGTCTTTGTCTGGGACAGAGAGACTCCTCTCACTTGAGTTGGAGATGACAAAGTGACAAGACACAGCTGGATCGGGCTAATCGGAGGTGGACAATCCGCCCATTTGCTTGTCTCTCCCAGATTGTTTGTTTATAGAAGAGCAAAATACGTTAACGGGCAAATTTGACACACTTTTAATGCCGTTTCAGCTTCGTCAGATGGTTCATCAGAAGAGATGAGAGAGAGAGATGGAGTGGGATGGGATGTCCCCCATACAGGCACACATAAGGTGTCGGATAACCAGTATTATATTTCCTTTAGAGTCAGATTTTCAGACGTCAGAAGGCTCATGTATTACAATATATTTGCAATTTTTTTGAAATGCACCATGATGTATCTTTGTTCCCTCTCTGGGGTTTATTATGTGTTGTCTAATTTAGAAGAAAATGAAACGTGGGCTGGAGAAACTAAGTGACAGTGATTGATTTGCAGCTCTGGAGAGATGCTGAGTTGCTTTGATCTCGGCCTGCGACCAGCGGTCAGACCCAGCAGGGAGGCCTGGTTGGTGAAATCGTCTAAGTGGACCATGAATGGAGTAAAGATGTGGTTGAAGCTTAATGCCAGGTCTGAACAGGGTCTTAAAGGAATACTAAACCCACGAAATGACCATCACCTTATATATATATATATATATATATATATATATATATATATTTAAATTTAACTTAGCAGCATCGTAAACATCAAAATCAAAGCAAAAATGCAAAGTAATTATTGATGAAGCTCTCTTAGTTTCGTATTCAACGTAATACCTTAATAACTCAATGAACTGTACTGTAATAAATGTGTATGTGACACAAAAAGCCATCTGCATAAACAGTCTCACGCTTGCGCAGGCGCTCTACTTTTCCGTGCGAGTCCGAAGTGTTTTAAAAAAATTTAGTTTTAGTGTAGCTACTTCAGGAAGTAGTGAGCATACGACTGAATAAACAAGACTTGGGTTATACTACACGAGTTGTGTGAGAGTTAACAGATGTTTTGACATAGTTTTGCTGTTAATTGTGGCCCCCGTTTACTTCAATTCATCAAGACTCCTTTTTTTGATTCTCCCTTCACCGTGGAGGCATGCGGGAAAAACAACGATTTCTGCAAGATTTCAAGGTAACCAGGGGGGAGTAATTGATATAGCTGAATAACAGTGAGCTTGCTCCCCATTTTCAACAGTCAAATAATTCTGCACATCCAACAGGGCAGTTTTTAACATCCTGAGAGGGAATAATGCTTTATAAACGGTGTTGAAATGTGGCAGTCAGAGAAAGGTGTAGAAGAAAAAGTCCCTTGGAGACAGAAAGATGAAGTGAAAATGTATTTTCTGGTAGAAGGTGAGGGCGGCGTGCAGAGAGAGGGGTGAAAGAAAGTTTAGGAGAGGGTTTGGGGATGACGCAGATTGTACATAACTTTCACGTCTATGTCACTCTGAGTAATTTCTGTGTGCGCAAGTGTGAGCTCAGCAATTCTTCTCCTGAATGAGTGAAGGTTAAAAGCACTTGAAAAATCACAGGACACAGCTTTGAGGTAAGAGAGTAGACTTCAGGTAAATGGTGCGTCTAAGATGGTAGTTTTGAGGTCAGAAAGAGGACAGAGCGTATTCAGTATGGGTTCAAGGAAAGGTAAAATAAAGCACTAAAGATATTAGAGTGGGAGTGTAAGATGTAACTGAGGTCACAATTCGTTTTTAGAAAAGGAAATGGAAAGTTATTAAGTAAAATAGCTGTCAACAGTTTTATGGTGGAGGGTGAAATGGAGAGCATTGAGATGTCTAAATAGAGGAATTGATTTCAGGAACACCTCATGACAGCTCCAGATCAGGTTCAGGTGCTCTGGGTCCTTGTCAGTGTAGACAGAGGTGACTGTAGTTTGTGTAATCATCACCATGAAATATGAGAGGAAATTCTGCAGCTGCAGTCCACAATGAAGAGACTGCTGTCGGCTCTGAGACTCGGACTTATATCGCGAAGATATTGAGTGAAAGCATTTATGTTCTGTATTTTATCTCCATGACGTCAGAATTAAATTTCTCCAGATGGGACCAGCATAAAAATTAAATATATAATATTTATGAAATCAATTCCAATTATGTGGCTCTTGGAATAACTCATTCTATTTTTTCGCCTGCAGCGATTCGTCTCACGCCGTGACTAAACATTTAAACATCTTCCTCAGTAAGGTCATCTTAAAATTCATTGTTTTGAGGAGGCTGAGGTCTTGCTGTTTGTCTGCTTTCCTGCTGCCACGACTCTTCTAGAACACTCTCGGAGGTGTCATATGTATTATTCACTGCAGTGAAGTGTGCCAGGCCACGCTGAAGTGAGTTGGGATGTGGACATGGTGATGGTACTCTCTGTGTGTGCGTGTGTCAAAAGCCATGTTTCCACAAAGCAGTCCAGTCCAGTTCAGTTCGTTACACAGTAGAACGATTATTTTCGCGTTTCCATTAGCAATAGATTACCAATAGAACCACTCCATTCTTGGTACCACCTTCACTAGCGCGACACGTGACATCCAGCACAACCCCGCCGTTTGCGACCACAATTTTTAATTCAATGGACCCTGATTTTTAAAAGTTGCAGCTCGCAAAACTATGCCATACACTATGCCGTACAATTGACGAAGTGCAGACGTTCCTCTGTTTGGTTGCTGTTGAAATTACTCAGCAAGTGTCCCATTGAAGATGATGTCACGGCAGTTTCACGCGCCATCGGTACGACGATCAGCTGAGAATCCCGCCTACACTGAGGGGGTACTATCTGCAGTAGAAACACGGCATAGAGAAAAGGACCCGGTATCAAAATTGAGTTGAGTTGAGCAGAGCTGTATATGACTTTAGTTACCTGTCCTCTTAGCAGCTCGTAGGCTGTGATGCCCAGCGACCACCAGTCGACCGAGAAGGAGTAGCCAGGGTGGGACCCCTCGAAGGTTTGGAACAGCTCCGGAGCTGATAGAGAGAAAATATTGTGTGTGATTAGGGATGTCACAATACCAGAAATGTAGTAGTTGATACCAACACCAACGGAATTCCACGATTCTCGATACCCTATTCGATACCACGGTAAAAAACTAAAGTAAAAGAATACATCCCATGTCCTTCAACATAATTTATAACCGTTTGCATACAGTTTTTTTGCAAATGTATTATTAATCCTTAATGATCTTCCTTAAGTTTCTCACCAAAAACTAAAGATTACATTTGAACACATCATGATAATGTTATAATTTTCCTTTGCCCAATACATTTTTACAGAATAGAGCTTTAACGTCTCATAATGTAACTCAATGCATTCTCCGTAATCACTGTGCTGCCCACCGGCTGCACTTGTCTCTTCCCTAGGTTAGATATAAATTTTTTGGTGTGTGATTGTATATATTTTTTCCTTTTTCCTTGTTTTTAGGGACATTTTAGACAGTTTAAACTATAGCCCATTTCAGTCATTGAATACATGACATAGCTTCATCTATCTAAAAAATCATGTCTTTTTTTGTAATTCAGACATGGGTCTTTGTTACATAAACGTTCCATAATGGCTTTATTCAGACGAACTGTAGCAGGACTGTTGCAGAAAGAGCTGATTTGTGACGGATTTTAAAACCTACTTTGCAGTTGAAGTCTTAATTAATGACCATCATCACTGTGTAGGACACTCGTTCCCTCTTCTCACAGTGAATGCCCTCATGAATATTTTAAACTGAAATAACAGCGAGGGAGTACTCTGGATGTTGGAAGTGTTATCAGGTCTGACCCAGTCAGACTGCCCTCGCAACCTTTATGTAAAAAGTGACTTGGGTGCTTACTCAGACATGAGACTGACATGTAAAATTATCGTCACATTTACGTAATGTAAAGTTGCATATCTGAAAGAGGCTTGTGAGACAGAATAGTACATGCTTTCGTTTATAAGGTGCTTATACAGGCTTATTGTAACAGCAGACTTTACAGAAGAGGGTGAGCTCAGTGTTTGTTGTAGTTCTGGGATGAATAACATGAATTCCACTCTTTTTGCCAGAGGCAAGTATTAATTATTGGGCTCTAATTTGGAGCCAATATAGCATCATAATGTGTTTGTCATGAATAATTGACTAAACAGGTTTTCTGGGTGGGACCAGCTATCAAAACCCTTAACCCATTTGTGTCTGCAACTGAATTGTTTCATTTCCTTTGTTGGAAATGTTCTCTGGGCTTACCCAAGCACAAATATGAAGACATTTTCAAAATCAGTCAAACCGTTATGCTGAAAAGTGAGTTTTTCTTATCATACCATATCCAGTATTTGGGCACAGGGGAATACTGTTTTTGCAATAGATATATTGTAGGAAAAAAACAGTTTCCCCATGTGTCCAAATACTAGATATAGTATGACAAGTAAATGGCTGTATCTCAGAAACTACAAGGAGCACAATCCATTATTTGGTATCTATGAACTGAAAGTTGTATATTAAAGATATTCACACATATGTAGTGTGAAAATAATACTAAAATATTTCATATAGGAAACATTTAATTAACACAATGTTTGTGTTTTCCTTAATTTTTCAAAAATCCTGATTTTGACTATTAATAAAAGTGTTATTTTTCATGTGATTGAAAAAATTCAAAGTATGTTCGTACTAAATTTTAAAGATTTTTGACAAATGTTATGGCATTTTTCCTTATCATACTGAATATAGTCTTGGGGCACAAATGGGTTAGTTACGTTCTTCCTACTCCTGTGGAAGTGAATAATCTATTATGGAAAAAGTTGTTCGGCTGTAATCTTGTTTCAAATGGTCAAGATGAATTTCCATCACTCATCAGTTCTTTCTTCTTTTACTGTCAAAATCTGGACTGCGAGAAACATACTGAATACTCAGGAACAGACACACACGCACACCCTCCTCCTCGCGTCACGGCAGGTTTGCTCTTCTCTCTTGCTGGAGAGGAAAAAGTGTAGTTTATCTACTGAAGCTTCTTAAAGAGACAGGGTTTTCTTCTCTCCAGTGTACCCATGAATTATCTATTACACCACAGAGCATTCACCTGAAGTCACACATGGTTACAAGATCAGTCTCCATCATGAGCACACACTTTGTAAGGATAAAAACAGGTGCACGGGTACACAAACATGCACTCTCTCGTCATTCATGTCTCCCTGAAATCCTGTTAAGCTCCTATCTGTGATCTGTATCTCAGGAGCTGAATCCACATCGACCTGATCACTACTGTACTACAGAGTCTTAAGCAGGGTGACGGCAGCAATGCTGAAAAGGATAAATACTGGTTTCTAAAGGCAACATTACTTTCTTTAAAATGTTAACACTACTCTCAGGTTTTGGGCTCATGCATCAAATCAACCAAAGAAGAATATACAACGTACTTTTTTTAAATTTGGACACAAAAATGAGGGCAATTCTGTTTATTCACGCTAATTATTTGTAACTTAAAATGCTTCCTAAGCAGAATTTATTCATTAAGCTCCCTAAGCTTTCAACCTTCACAATGTACCTCAAAACAAACCATGTATTAGTCAATAACCGCCCACTTATTTTTAGCTGTGTCTTGTTCCCTTCCTATCTTGTGGCCATCAGGCAGCTGATATTGACAAAAGTCAAACTCAGTGAACTTGGCTTTAAGGGTGAAAACATGTTATGCTCGATTGCTGCTTTGTACAGGAGCATTTTCTGCTTTTTCTTCTCAAATCTCAAAATGATTTCTTGTGTTGTTTTCTGCATGTGTTCAATCCATCGTTCATTTCTTCATCAGTCATTTAATTACTCTTAAATCAATCATTTCGTTTTTATGCCTCCACGCTGGCGACAGCCGTGGCCCGAGGCATTATGTTTTTGAGTTGCCCGTCCATTCGTCCATCCAACCCATTCTGTTGAATGCAATATCTCAGGAACGCCTTGAGGGAATTTGTTCAAATTTGGCACAAACGTCCACATGGACTCAAGGGTGAACTGATACCATTTTGGTGGTCAAGGTCACTGTGACCTCACGTCCATCCCGTTCTCTTGACGGCGATATCTCAGGAACGACTTGATCAAATTTCTTCAATTTGGTACAAACGTCCACTTGGACTCAAGGATGACCTGATCAGATTTTGGCCGTCAAAGGTCACTTTGACCTCACAAAACATGTTTTTGGCCATAACTCAAAAATTCATGCGCTAAGTATGACAATTTCCTACACGTCTAATAGGATAAAATGATGAAATGATGACATTTTGGACAGAAATGGATGTAAATTGCAACTTCACTGGTTGGCGGAGTCATTCAACTGTGATGCGGCAAATCTAGTCTAAACCTACTCTAGATGGGGTTTTCTGTAAGAATTACAGCCTGAATCTCTATTTGTTCTACATGTGTGTGTTGGGTTTTGGCACTTGTCTTCTCACATCGAGTGATGAATCAACAAAAACGAACAAACTGCCTTCGAAAACGGCAAAGGGAGGATGCTTCCTCCAGCGGAAGCTGGGCTTACCAAAGTTAGTCTCTAACGTCCCTTCAATGTCATTGGGTATTTGGATTAGCAAACATAAGCATGCTATGTGGAGTTTATATAAATTACATTCCATAACTCCTCTGAATTAAACATTATGGTTAACCGTTTCCTTCAGATTTAGTTTGATGTCCTTTTGTTTTAAAGTGTCCTTGTGAAGCATTGGTCAAAGTGTGTTTTCTTACCCATGTATGGCTTGGTCCCAGCAATGGACGTCGCTTTTAAGTCTTCTTTTACAATGGCTGCGATGTTGAAGTCTGTTAGATGGACGTGACCTGTAGAACAGAGGGATTCGATTACCTCAAAGGGACATGCTATAAATCCTAAAGTGGCACAGAGCTATAGGATCACAGAGCTCTGTTTACACCATCAGTATAACCTGTGTTTCCCCCTTTTGGAATTCAATTCAACCACAGTTTATACATAGCAGGTATCCCACTTTGTATGCTGCTTATGTGAGTGTTAGATATGCAAAAATGAGGATCAAAGGAATTTGAATACATAACATAATCCATTGCGATAATGCCTTTTTCCTTTCTGCATACTTACGATCATAATGTTCTTACATTGATGTCATTAAAAGGCATCGAATGCAAATTAATTGCGACTCCATTGATGGGATGAAACGTGTGTGATTTATATTATGACTGAGTTGAAAGAGTGTCCAGAGTGTTTAAGCAAAGTCAAAGTCAAACCATTGACCTGTGTCTCCCCGTGCTGCAGGATGGCCCACAGTCTTTGACATGCACACTGAGCACACGCTAATGAGCCGAATGCATATGTGTGTGTGTGTGTGTGTGTGGGTGTGTGTGTTATACTGAGAGAGACAGAGCTGGAGAGTTTTTTGCCGCAGAGTGATTGTTCGGATGAATGGGTGTCCCCAATAACCCCACAAACACATACAGTATGTCCACTATTATAATGGGAAATGTTTGTGAATAGAAAGCAGACACAAGCTGACCAGCTAAAGTGTCTATTTACACAAAGATGCTGAGCTTTAAAGATAAGAGAACTGTAAAAAAAAACGAATCTCCTTTTTTTCTCCCTCTCTTTCCCTCCTCCCCTCAGTGTTTTTCATCACTCTCCGTTATTACATCTTTTCTTTTTGTATACCTTTTTATTCCACCTATCTTTTCCTGTTCACCTCCTCCTTCATTATTCAGGCTTTCATTTTCTTTTTCCTTTTCTGTTACTTTATGCTCTTCCTTCTTTCCCATGTGCCTTACCATTTGAAATACGCTCACGTACTGTATTCAAAGCTGCGTTAAGGGAAGATTGAAAGGATAGAAAAGGACCGTTGTTAATGCAGTCTGATGACTGTGACAAAAGGTGTAGCAGGAATGAAACTTTAAGTGGAGCTTGAGTAAGAGTAGAGCTTCTTTCATGTTTTCATATTTAATGATGTCTCCTGTCTCTGTCACATACTTATCTTCCCTTTTTTTCCCCCCTGCTCTGTCTTCATCTCTCTTTAGCTTCGCCGAAGACAGATTTAGGACAGGAGTTTTACACAGTAGCCCGCGGGACAAAAACGGATACCCATCATCTAAATGTTGGGCTGCTGGGCCTCAAGTATCTAGTAGGAAAATAATATGCTGAACATTGTAACCAAAGCGTCATTCTGAGATCAGTTCAAACCTCTTTGGTCCAGTTGGGTGCAAGGAGCCATTCAGCCTCTGGTGGACAACAGCAGAGGCTCATGGGTTTGCTCTTGTATGATTAATTGTTAATTGTTACAGTGTTAACGATTGAAGTTGAGTGTAATCTGGAGCCTAGTTAGTTAGTAGTGATAGGGCACAGTACATTGCTTTTGGGTAACAGAACTTTGTCACCACAGTGACGCGTAATAGACGGTGGTTCCTGACTGGTGGGCTCCATAGTCAGTGAATCCAAAGTGGATCCCAGAGAGAGAGAAAAGGAGCTTATTTATGGCAGAGTGCTTTTATTTTAAAGTACCAATTTCCGCTGTAGATTGACTAACAAGGGTCTGCCTCTAGGGTCATAGAGGAAGCTAATCG